>PVJC01007682.1:0-50726 GCA_004026665.1 Murina feae | reverse complement strand
TCTTCTTCAATAAAAGCTTCCTCCCTTTCCCCCTTCTGTGAGGATCCTGAGTCTCTGAAGCAAAAGAGTTCCTGCCCATGATTCCTTCATCTTTCCTTCTTCAGGGTTGACCGGTACTGTTGGGGCTGTTTTTCCGGGACCATCACCATATCCTGGGCCACCACATTGCCAGCGCCACCATGTCCACCTATGTTATTTTATTTCATATACCTATATGTAAATACCTAGAATCATATAGATATATACATCTATATAACTATATATATAATCTACATACATGTGCATGTATCAACCTATATATATCTATACACAAAAAGATCTACAAGTAGGACCATAGACATGGAAGCATGTAACAGATTGACAGATTTCAGAGGGAAGTGGGGTGGGGTGGGGAGGGAAGAGGTTAACCAAAGAATTCATATGCATTTATGGACACAAACAATAGTGTACTGAAGGCCTGGGGATGGGTGGGAGCCAGGTGGAGGAGGACAAAGGGGGAAAGAAGGAGGACATCTGTAATACTTTCAACAATAAAATAAATTTTAAAACATCTATCTATCTAAACAGGCATATAGAAATGTATATGTAGATACACATACAAAGGAAAACATTGAAAGTTTTTGGAGAAGGGCTGTTGGTTATTTTTCAGTGTCCAAGTTTTCAGGGTGTGTGTGTATGCATTTCTGTAGATTTGAAAACCTCTGAGTGGTAGGTAATTGTAGAACTCATCTATTCTAGTGGATCAACTCTTGATCAAGCTCAAGCCTTCAGCTACCAAAAAAATTACAGATTTCCTCGGTAATACCCCCAATACAGTGGCTAAGTGCCCTCTATTTGTACACAGTCCTCGGTTGTGGGTCTCTGTTTGTGAGGCCCACCATTCTAGATAAAAACATGTCTGGTAAAAATGCCCAGGACTAAAATTGTACTCAAACTTCTCCTCTCTAAGCACAGTGTCCTTGAGTGCTATAGGGCCATTTTGTTCTCTGTCTTGAAGTCTTGAAGCACGCTGGCAATGGGGGAATGGCTTTCTGAACCTCATTATTAGGCTAGCTTGAAAGGACAATGTGTAATGAAAGCATGTCCCTCTGTCTCAGACTTTTAAAGAATTGATACAACTGAGATTTTACTTAGCAGATGGTAATTGAAACATCGTATTTTTTTTAGATGTTGGATAAACTTCCTCGGATTTTGTACAAGACTAAAGATCTCTGTTAGTGCCTATCTTCATAACTTCTTTGTTTTTTTAAAAATGACATCTACTTTACATTAAAGTGGCCTTTAATACATCCTCATGACATCTTGCAGTATCAGAGTATCATGTATGAAGGAGAGAAAAGACCTAGATGGGAGGCAATATAGGGTAATTCACCTAGTTTCTTTGTTCAAAAAACATAATAACTTTTGGGAACATAATTTGTAGAGAAAACACTCAAGGTTCACAATGATTTCAGGTAGTATAAACCTAACCTATTTCTGCATTATGCTCTGAGTTTCAGTGTTAATGTCTGTTGTCTTGACAGCAGCCATAATTTATGCTTTTAATTATACTTTTTTTTCAGCTCTAAACTCACATTGTTTCTTTACAGTAATGAAGTCACTATGCAGCAATGTCTTTGTCATAAAGTGATGGGGCATAATGAAAACATTATTGGAAAAAATCACGGGCAGAGAATGATAGCATATTTAAAGGTGAGTGGGAAACATTCTTGTAAGTAACTAAAAACAGTATAAGAAGATGTATATGATTTAAGCCTTACAAATACCATATATTATATCTGTACACTGTAATGTCTGCTTTTTGGTTTTCCATTGAAATCATAGTGTCAAAAGAGTGAATCAACTCTTGATAAAGCTCAAGCCTTCAGCTACCAAACAGTGGTGTCTCCATCCCATTTTAAAAGACTTCCAGAAAAGGGGTATTATGATCTTTCCTGGTAAGCCACCTATAAATCTATTTATAAGAAATTCTCTCTTAAGCCAGAATTCTCTTTCATGTTGCATTTTCTTTCACTTAAGTTTTTTCTTTTTTCTTAAATTCCTTAACAACTATCAATTTTACCTCCCAAATACCTTTCCAATCAGCTACCTCCTTTTGATTGTTCTGACTTTTCAAAATTCTACTCTATTCTGTTGTTCACACTGCTATGAAATAAGTCTCTTTAAAATATAACTCATATGATTTATTCCTTTGCTTAAAACTCTCTGAAGTTTTATCTTGCCTTTAGATGAAATTTAAACTTCTCATATGGCACAGAAGCTCTTCATGATCTAGTCCCTAGATGCCTAACTACTTAATTTTTTTTCTTAAAAATTAATTTGTTTCTTTTATTTTTCGTTATATAAATAATGACAACTGACATATGCTGACCACTATGTGCCAGGCACTCTGTAAGTGATTTTACATCTTCCTGGGCTTCCCTATTACCATACAAGTTGTTATTGATCTCCAAAATAATAGGAAAGTGAGATAACTTTTTTCCCCTTTAGCAGCATATTTTGTTTGCCCAATCTCTATGAAGCACCAGGAATGAAATAGTGAACAACAGAAAAACAATTCCTGCCTTGATCGAACTTACATTGTGCTTCGGGTTCCCGTCAAACTAATTTGCTGATTATTGGTCTACAAATGGACATGGACATTTTCCCTGTAAAGAAGCATGTGCAAAAAGGAGACAAATTTGTGGTGAAGGGACGTGGAGAATAATGGGTAGAGGGAGATGGAAGGAAGAATCATTGTGGGTCAATGATTTGGTCTGAAAAGATCTATGAATCCAGAGAAGCTGTGATTTCCACTTTACCTTCACCCCACAAATATTTCATGCTCAAGCTGTGTGGAATTATATGCATTTGCCCAAATTTCAAAGATCTCTTGAGCCTCCCTGCCTCTGCATTACACTGTGCTTATATCCATCAAAACAGGTGTCACAGAGAACTGACACTAGTGTTTCCTCAGCATATGCGTACTAACAGGGTCAGAGTAGCATTAATCCAACGCTGATCCATAGCACACTGTGCACAGGTGCACCAGTTACTCTGAGGATTCTCTAGGCATGTCTGACATCTATTTGCTGCAACCTCCCATGCAGCCTCACCATGTCCATTGCTCCAACACTCTTAGATACTCATTTGAGGCTCTCCCCCACCACTTGGAGATGCAGAGTACTGCTTCTTAGACCTACTTGAACTATAAAGCCTAAAGATCTAAAAGTGGTGCAGAAGTCCTTGGAGGCCTTGGCTGAAGCCAGGCTACCCTCCCCATTCATTGTCACACTGTCCCTCTCATTAAAGCAGCACGGGTGCTCCTGAAGGTCACAGAATGCCTTACAAAGACAAGTCTTTCCACTTGGCCTGATGCCCTGGATCAGGGATGAGACATTAGGCTCCTTGCCGTCCTTACAGCTCCTCCACCACCCACAGCCCGCCCTGGTCAGTCTACCCCTCCCCATCAAGCTAAACCCTAAAGCCAGTTCCCAAGCTGCTTGTCCACCTGTCCACAACCCATGCTTAGACATGTCCAAATCCCTATTTAAAGTCCAGGCATGAGCCTGTCTATCACTGACTTTCTGTTGGCTTGTCTGTTTCTCCTGCTAGACTGTAAACAACTTGAGGGAAGAAGAGCGTGTGCTCCTCTCCAGAATACCCGCTCCTGCTGTGGCTGTGAACCTTAGTCCTCTCTTCCTTCTTTTATTTTCCCTCTTACTAGGTTGCATATATGTGATAATTCATTTTATGTGTCAACTTCGCTAAGCTATGTTGCCCAGATATTTGGTCCAACACCAGTCTAGATGTTGCTGTGAAGTTGTACTTATTTATTTATTTACTTATTAAATATATTTTATTGATTTTTTACAGAGAGGAAGGGAGAGGGATAGAGTTAGAAATATCAATGAGAGAGAAGCATCGATCAGCTGCCTCCTGCACACCTCCTACTGGGGATGTGCCTGCAACCAATGTACATGCTCTTGAGTGGAGTCTAACCTGGGTCCTTTCAGTCCCCAGGCTGACGCTCTATCCACTGAGCCAAACTGGTTAGGGCTATTTTTAAAGATGAGATTTAACAATTATTAATTTTTATTTTTGTTAATCCTCATCTGAGAGTATTTTATATATGATTTTTTTAGAGAGAGTGAAAGGAAGGGAATAAGGGCCAAGAGAGAGAGGGGAGGAAGGAAGGGAGGGAGGGAGGGAGAGAGAGAGAGAGAGAGAGAGAGAGAGAGAGAGAGAGAGAGATATCAATGTGAGAGAGACTCATTGGTTGCCTCTCATACGTGTGGGAATCAAATCCTCGACCATTTGGTGCAAGGGCCAACGCTCTAAACACTGGGAAACACTGACTAGAGCATAAAGATTTGATTAACATTTAAATCAGTAGACTATGAATAAAGAAAATTATTTTCCATAATGCAGGTGGGCCTCATGCAATAAATTAAAAATCTTAAGAGAAAAAAATATAGGTCCCCCAAGAAAGAAGGAATTCTGCCTCCAGACTCAAGCTGCAACATCCGTTCTTCCCTGGGTCTGTCTCTAGCCAGCTTGTCTGCTCCGTAGAATTCAGAATTGCCATTCTCCACAATTGTTTGAGCCAATTCCTCAAAATAAATCTGTCCTCACCTCACCATCCTTCCCCGCCCCCACACACATGTACACTCAAACACACCCTATTGGTTTTGTTTCTCTGGAGAACTCTGACCAATACACCAGATCCATTCCCATGAACGCCCTTTTTAATATAGTCTGGACTATAAAAATTCAACTTACCACATCTACCCCTTTTTTCCTCTCTCCCACCTACCTCTTTCCTCTTTCAGTCTGTGCAAAAGTTTTCAAACTTTGGGTATCAACTTGAGATAACTAATTTTTGCCATGGACAAAGTCCATTTTTCTTCTGTGCAGGCAGTACAAGAATTAAATAATCACAAGGAGGCAGCACAGTATAGGATTTGGAATATGAAGCCCGACTCCACACACCGTGGGTTTGATTCTGGCTCCAGTGTACAAATGTGTGATGTGGGATGAATTATTTAACTCTTTTGTTTTACACTTTCCTAATCTGTGAAAGGGATAATAATAATTCCTGACTCAGAATTATTACGAAGATTGGGAATTAGTAGTTATAAAGTGCTTACAGTGGTGCCTGAAATGTAATATGTGCAAACAACAAATGTTTGGTAATTTTATAGCCTGCATTATAAGCTATTTAACAAGGGCTGAGGATCAAACTGGTTTGATAATAACCATTCATAATTTTATAGTATATTTCTAAACAATAGAAAATAACACAATTATATATAGTAATGGCCCTCATAATGACATTTTGGTAAATAACAAACCACAGGTATAAAGCTGGTCCCATCTATACTAATAATAGGGTAATATTCAAATTGGTTGGGATGCCGTCACAGTAACAACTGATCAGCAGGCTGTGTGCGAAGCAGGCGCAGGTGGGTGGGGACTTGCAGTGTCGGGGGTGAGAGTGGGGCCATGATAGAGAGGCCTCTGCCATGGCCCCGGCAGGGGATCCGCATACATTGCGGGCCTGGCCTGGTGGGCAGGGATTGCAGTGTGGGGGACAGGGTAGGGGAGGCAGGGCCTGGTGGAGGGCAGCCAGTACTCCTCACATGGTGGTGGCAGTCCTGAGCGGTGCCATACAGCCTGCGGGCTGACTGAAGCAGCACCTGTGGGCCATCAGTGCTGAGGAGCAGCTGTGCTAGTCCTGCCTCCTGACCCAGAAGGTGCGTGATCACAGGGACAGCCATGGTGGCGGGCCAGATTGACATCCTCCTGACCACGCCACACGGGTTTGTGGATCTGTGCAGGCGCAGGCCTCTGGTACGTGCATCCTCCCCCTGTTGTGTGTGAATGTCCCCCAGTGCGCTGTCACCCATGAACACATGCAACAGTCCTGGAACATGGTGCATGCACGTTTCCCCCGCCCCTCCACCACACTTCTGTCAACCCTGGTGTGCCTACGTCCCCCCCGCCCCAACACACACACAATGTGTGCACATCCCCTCTGGCATGCTCATGTCCTTTGGGGCATGTCTGAGTGCTCAGGGTGCGTGGCTGTGAGATGACAGTGAGAGGGCAGAGTGGTGATGCTCTGTTCCCGTGGAGGCCAGTGCGGCAATGAGATCACCTCCGTGGAGCTAATGCAGGTGCTGAGGCGGGAGCAGGTGCAGACAGACACACCTGGTGGGCGTGGGATGGCCCTTGCTGAGGTGCCTTCGGTCAGTGTTCAAGGTTGGGAACCCAGAGGAGGTGAGGAGGTCCATCCTCTCAGTGAAACAGCGGGAGAGTTGGGGCAACTGCAGAGGAGGAATGTGCACTCTGGCTGCCGGAGCCCATGAGCGAAGGCTGCCCTAAGCCTTGCTTGCACGGAGCCTAGTGCGCTCCTGCCAGGAGCAGGTGACAGGATGTGCTTTTCCGAGTTAATGAGGGAAAACATTGATTCTCCTGCTGCCTGTGAAGGCAGAAAGCGGAGTGGGGAGACATGCGGGGTGAGCGAGGTTACCTGTCTGGGGGTTCTACGGGAACCTGGTTGGTTCCTTTCACCGCTGACTAGAGATATACAGGGTGTCCCCCCAAAATTTATGCACACTTTGAATACCTACTAATTTCAATGGGTTTAAGTATGAAAAGAAAGAAATAACAATAAAGCTGTCATCTGTTAAAAGTGCGGGCCTGAACCAGCAGTCGGACATCCCCCGAGGGGTCCTGGATTGGAGAGGGTGCAGGCCAGGCTGAGGGACCCCTCCCACACATGCACGAATTTTGTGCACCGGGCCTCTGTTAAGATTACAATAGATCCGAAAACGTCCTATCACCTAGGGACTGGTAGCTGTAATATTTGGGAGTTTGTGGTGATGCTGGTGTAAACAAACCTACTGCGCTGCAGTGGTATAGACGTCTAGCACATACAGTTATGTACAGTATATAATAGTTGATAATGGCAATGAATATGTTGCTGGTTTATGTATTTACTATGCTATACCTTTTAATCATTATTTTAGAGTGTATTCTTTCTACTTACAAAAAAAAAGTTTGCTGTATTGCACTGGCAGAAGCCTCATACATCTCATTTACTGCGTCTCTTGATTGCATCATTTTCTCTGGTGCTTGATTTAATCCCATGTTGTTTCGTTCATCATGGTCTCTAGGTGTACAAAATCTACTGTTAATGTTACTACATCAAGTAATTGACCTGGAAACAGAACTAAAAGTGATAAGGACTATGAAGGTGGAAAATCAGGATGGTTATTGCTCAGCAGTCAGGCATGTCCCATTCCACCATAGCTATGATCTTAAAGAATAAAAACAATGTGACAGAAGCTGTTAAAGGCATTCATGGAAGGCAGCAAGACTAGCGAAAGTTTGAGAAGGGTCTTTGTCAGGCTAGGAGAAACTTCTAGTGACCTGGATTGAAGACCAGACACAGAAGTATGCACCTCTCAGCACCATGACAATCAGATCCAAAGCACAGCGATTGAGATGTTGAAAGAAAAGGCTGGACCTTACTGTGATGTTGAATTTACTGCTAGCACTGAGGAGTTTAAACAATTCAAGAACTGTTATTTCTTACATAATGCGAAAGTGAGTGATGAGTCTGTGAGTGCTGATGTGAAGGCAGTTGAAGAAATTTTGGAAATCCTAGATAAGCTAGTTGTGGAGAAATTACTTGCAGAGCAAATATTGAGTATGGATGAAACCTCCCCATTCTGCAAACTATGCCCAAAAGGACTTTCATGTAGAAGGAAGCCAAGTCAGTGCCAGGCTTCAAGGCTTTTAAGGACTGGACAACAGTCCTGCTTGGGATCAATGTCGCAGACTACAAATTGAAACCCTTGTGATCTGGCACAGTGAGAACCCCAGGGTCTACAACATGTCAATAAGCACACACTGCGCTGTATAACAGGAACAGTGAGAAGTCCTGGATGACCCAACTACACTTTCAGGATACCCTCCTGAATTGCTGTACCAGTGAAATGGAGAAATACTGTTTGGATAATAACATACCTTTCAAGATTTTTATTATCCTATATAATAAAGAGCTAATATGCAAATGGTCATCACTCCCTCACACCTTCGCACCCCACACCCTCGTGTCCTTGTGTGGGAACTGCTCAGACACTCAACACTGGGAAGAGAGGGAATGGGGACCAACCAGGCACAAATAAGCTCCTAAGAGAGGAATTGGGAACAGTCAGGCACAAATGAGCTTGCGAGAGAGGGATGGGGACCAGCTAGGCTGTGGCCTGGGAGAGGGATACGCCACCTGCCCTGTGGTCCTGGGTGCCTGTGGCTGCAGCCTGGGCAAAGCTGCCATCCCACAGTCCCCTGCAAGCTAGGTGAAGCCAGCCTGGGTCCTGAGTGCTTGCGGCCAGCCAGTGGGAGAGAAGCCTGGGTCCTGGGTGTGGGGTGAGGCAGAGGCAGTTAGGGGCAATCAGGCCAGCAGGGGAGCATTAGGGGTGATCAGGCAGGCAGGCAGAGGTGGTTAGGGGCGGCCAAGTAGGCAGAGATCATGAAAGGCAATCAGGCAAGCAGGCAGATGTGTTGGGGCGATCAGGCAGGCCATCAGGCAAGCAGTGAGAAGCCAGTGGTCCTGGATTATGAGAGGCAGTCGGACATCCCCTAAGGGGTTCCAGTCTGGAGAGGGTGCAGGCCGGGCTGAAGGTCGCGCCCCCCCCCATGCATGGATTTTGTGCACCGGACCACTAGTTGCATTATAATTGCCTACAGTATTCAGGTTTGGAGTCTCGGACAGTAGACTATACCATTCAGCCTGGTGTGTAGTGAGCTATACCATCTAGATTTCTGTAAGTGCACTTTATGATTTCCTCACAATGACACAAGCACCTAACTATGCATTTGTCAGAATGTATCCTTCTTGTTAAGTGATGCATGGTTGTGTTTACCTTTTTTTTCTGACTATAACCATCATGTGTTTTCAGCTTTAGAAAAGATAAAATATACAGAGACACAGGCAGAAAATCAAAACCTTTGTAGACCAAGGGCAAGTAAACCTTTTCTGTCAAGGATCAGACAGTCAGTGGTTTAGGTTTGTATGCCATATAATCTCTGCTTTAACTCTTCAGCTCTGTTGTATTTCTAAAGAGGCTACACAAGTGTGCATGACTGTGCTCCAGTGAAATTTTACAAAAACAAGCCTTGGGGCAGATTGGCACCTTGGGCCATAATTTGCTGATACCTGCTCCATAACTATGGCTGTGACATTAGTGAATTTACTTTCTGTCTTTTTTCTATGTACACACATATCTAATTTATTGTGAACATAAGTTACAATTCTGCCTTTTATTGGCTATTTCTATTTTAAATAACTGACAAATCACTTTAGATATATACCTGGTTTTGATTTCTGCTAATTCCATAAGATAGATGAAAAGTACCGTTATGAGTTTCCACAGACCACTCAGAACTGGGCAGGAAAGCGAGAAGCAGGCCAAGTGCTTATGGGGGTGTTATAATGGGCTGGGATCCCCCTGCTGAGAGGCTAGCAAGACCCTAGCCCTGTCCTGCGGGTGTTTCTAATGTCTTGGCCCAGCAGCCTGTCAGCACAGAGGACAGCTCCCCAGGGGCCCTGGGCATTCTTTGTTGCTGGGTGACTGTATGATTGCCCAAGACAGGGGTGGGTTCTCTAGTGTAGGTCTATCCAGGCAGTAGGTCTGCCACATGGTCCCCATAGGAGAGAGCATATTGGGAGGTGGGCTTTCCCCCAGCTTTGTTACTGGCAGTAAACCAATCTGATGGCCTGGAGCTTGGTCTAGGTAGAATTCTGGGGTGAAAGATGGCTGCGTGTCACCCCTTGATAATCTTTATTTCTTTCTGGCCTTTGCTCAAATGCCACCTTCTCAATAAAGCTACTCTTGACCATTCTATTGAAGTAACCACATAATGCTGCCCCCTTCCCTGCAAATTAAAACAATTTCTTCATCACTCTTACCAACATGTGACATGCTAGCTATTTAATTATTCATTTGCTCGCTGTCTACCTTCCCCCAACAGAATATCAGCTCCATGAAAGCAGGAATTTTTTGTTTGTTCACTGTCAGGCACAAGCTAAGCACTTAATAAACATTGGTTAAATAAAAGAATGAATGGGTCACACTGCCAAATTGTTTACCAGAGTCCTACTTTCTGGGATTGTTTTCCAGAAAACAAAGGAAATTTACAGTTCTGCCAGCAGAGTATAGCATGTTCTTACTATACCTTCATGAGTATTATGTTATGTTCTAAAACATTCTTTTGGGGTCAATTTACTTTAAATTATTTTCATTAGATGACTGTACGTTTCTTTTCTTTAAATAGTTTCCTCATGTTCATTGCCCATTTTGAACAAACTAATTTAAACACTGAGAGGTTGATTTTTGATCTCCTTATGCTCTTCAGTTTGTCTACTGAGCTCTGCATTGGATTGGTTGGGATCCAGAACTCAGTGCTCAGCTGCTGTGTGTGTGTGTGGGGGGGGGGGGGGGGGGGGGGGGGGGGGGGGGGGGGGGGGGGGGGGGGGGGGGGGGGGAGGGTGCGGGAAGGTAGGGGAGGAGGAGGGTCGAGTTCATTCTCCTCAGCTTAGAAAGTTCACTTTAGATTTGGCTATAAAGATTATGAATAGTTTGGTTAACTTTGTGTATATGTATTAAAAAATGGGGGTGGATTTTGGCAATTTTCCAGAACTTTCAAATACTAAAACTACGCTGGCTTTAATTTCTTTACTCACGGGGTGCCTCTTAATGACATGGACAAAATTGCCACTTCACTTTGCAACTATTGACTGATGCCATATGTATGTGCTAACAGACCCATTATAGGAAATGTTAGAAAAAAATTCACTGGGTTATTTAAGTGACCAGTCTTACTTTAAGTGTATTCCAGTTTAAAACACAATTACTACTTACATGGATGAATTCATTCAGGTATTTCTCAAATACAGTCTCAGTTTCTACCTGAATATTCATTGCTATGTTAGCTATTTAATTATTTGCTTGCTTATTGTCTATCTCCCCCCCGCCAGAATATCAGCTCCAGAGGGTGTAGGTAAAATAACCACTCACAATATATATTTTAAGGGCATGGCTTCATAGCATTGCCCTATCAGGGACCTGTCTGGATCAACATTAAATACTCTAAAGGTGAACATTTCTGACTATCTGTTCATCACACTGTATCTTTTCCCCCCAAATTTATCTTTATTATTGAAAGCATTACAGATGTCCCCTTCCCACCCACCCCTATTCACCTCAAGGCCTTCACCAAGGAGTATGTATGAATTCTTATTCTTATATGCATGTAAGTTCTTTGGTTAATCTCTCCCCCCCTCCCCTCTGATACTTGTCAGTCTGTTCCATGCTTCTATATCTCTGGATCTATTTTGTTTATCAGTTTATTTTGTTCATTAGATTCCACGTATGAGTGAGATCATGTGCTAGTTGTATTTCTCTGACTGGCTTATTGCATTTAGCATAATACTCTCTAGGTCCCTCCATGCTGTATCTCATGTTAAAAAAAATACATCTTTGGGGAATAAGGGCATGGGACGGATGGGAATGGGAGCAAGTACTTATGTGGGTTTGCATATTTTAATCCCCAAAGTCTGCTTTATTCTCAGGCAAATCTCTTTTCCTTCCTTTGCTGACAGAAATGTTCCTATAATAGGGACTTGTAATTGAAATTTGCAAATAGCATTATAAAAGAAATAAATATTTTTATTTTAATAGCAACTATAAAATTTCTATAACTCAGATAGTTATACAATTTTACAACAGCCCATTCACTCATCCATGCTCAAATTTCCATGCCAGTTGAATTTTTCCTTACAGGTAAACAAATAAGGCTTATAAGTTACACACAATCCTGTATCTAATTAAAATTATTTTCATCATGTATCCTAAAATTAGTTGTTTCTTTCTTATTCTTCTTACATATCAAGAGATGTTTTTGGTCAAGCACTAGTGTGTTTTTTCTTTGTTTAACCACAAAATATTCATTTGGAAAGCTATTTCTAACCTGAGCATTACTTTTAAAGTGACTTGTACACATGCCCGTTTTCCTGCATGTTTTGACAAATGACACATTTCCTTTGGTGCTTCCTTGTGGGTAACAGTGTGTGAGGATGTGGTGTTGGAAAAATTTATTACAGTTATTTTGCAGTTGATATTAAAAAATGTGATGTATTATACCAGGTGTCTGACCTTTAAAGATCTTAGGACCTAATTCATTACAACATAAAATTTACATATTATTCAACTTTGCTGCAGATCTTTTATGAACAAGTCATGGTGTGTATGTATATCAGGAGAGAGAGGAAAAGTCAAAGCCATGCAAGGAACTGAGGTCCGAAGCCCAAGCTCGGATCTATTTGTGAGAAAGGGGCAACCACCTAGTAATTACACTGAAGAGAAAAGAGCATGGAGCACAAAGCGGAAATTGTGTAAATAAGGAAGCACATCTTTTTATATTCCTAACCTGGCCTGCCCTCATCTGTGGTGCAAGGAAAACCACATCCAAGAGAGACTGAGGAGGGACAGCTTTAGGAAATATCTTTAAGTACTGCGGTCTGTGATACAACCAGCAAAATAATACCTGCACAATGGTGGTTCATGTCTGATTTAAAAATACAAGAGATTTTAAAATGAAAATTATGAAATACCTTAGAGATAAAATAAATATATTTGAAATAGTGCATATCTAACAGTTTTTTAAAAGAACCAGAATTTGTAGCTCATTGCAGCAAATTAGATATGAACATTAAAGTGTTATGTGTTATTGGAAATCAGATATGTTATTTAATTCTTTTAAATATATTCAATATGTCTTTTTTCAATAACTGCTAGAATATCCTTTTTCTCATAATTTACTTTCATCTTATTTGGGTTTTGGGTCAAATAAATATCCATTAAATCAGAAAGACCTACTTTTAAAAATGCATATGTTTACATGATGACAGTAGGAATATTCGTTTGTAAGGTCCTGGTCCACAATGATTTCATATCATTCGAGGACCCACAAAGCTCTGATTGAGAATAATTTCTTTCCCTGAGGAGACCATGATACTATAAAGAAGAAAAAATAAGTCTAAATCCTTCTTTTTATAGACTATAAAATAATTCGAGTTAATACATCAATATAATCCAAAACTATTTAAAGATTCAATTTGCTATCAAAGATAATGTTTCCTTATTCTGCAGTTTAATTAGCAAGGAGGAAGCATTTTATCTGAAATACTGATTTTGTAAATTAATTTGCTGGAAGGTATATAAATATGCTTGAAGTTTTTTTATTTTAATAATTTTTAATAAATGTGTAGAAGCAATTGATACAGGACAAAACTTAAAAAGCTGTAATTATCATAAGGGTGAGTTGCTTCCAGCAAATGCAAACCACTCAGATTAATGGCACACTAAGAGGAAGAGCTGCGTATTTGCGGTAGAGGGCGCTGTCTTCCAGGTCTACCACCAGCTGAAACAGAAGGTCACTCAGTCTATTGATAAATCACACTGCCGTGATTCCTAACTGACAGCTCAAACTAACATCAAGCTGGATGAGGGAGAACAGAAGGCCATCAGGCAGCCATTTTCTTGACACTTTTATTCAATCACCAGCAGATTGCTTACGACAGCAATAGCAGCTGTTTTGTCTTCATCTTTCCACATTTGATAAAAGGTGTCAACTCAAATTTTTGTAAATAATTCACTTACCCCTACTGCACACACCAGCACTGTTCAGCATATGTATTTTGTGTGAGCAGATCACTGAGGCGGGTCAGAGCTCAATGATATCAACTGAAGGTCATCTGTGATCTAAAAGTAAGCTTCGGTAAAGCTGTACAGTTCCTCAAGGTCAGAGAGAAGAACTACGCGTAGATATTTGTGGTGGGAACAAAAGGTTAAACAATAGGGAGAAAAAGTGTGAAAGTGCTTCCTTTCATATACGAGTGCTTTTCTTTGTTTAAGAAACCTCATTCACAGGCACCTTGGTCAATTATCAACGTAGGGTGTTTGTAAACCCACCTAAGAGATTAAACATCTAAATTGGTCTTTCAAAAGTTTGAAAAAATATTATTTGTAGCATGCTATTCATCATGACTGTACAGCAGCCAGACTTGCAATTCATTTCTATGTTCTTTTTAAAAGAATCATAAAAAGAGTGTCAAAAATTAATACAGTTAGATAGAATTTCATTTATCTCATTCATTTAAAATTCTACCCTGAAATGCATTTAGGCTTGAGAGCTGGAAAAAAAAATAGAGAAAGAAGGTGTTTTATATCATAAGAGCTTCATTTGCTTTAAGGGCTTAGAGAAACTAATAGAGAAATCCTTGAATTATTGCAATAAGATACTCTATCTGGTGTTGGCAGTTGCTAAAAGTGCTGAGATTAAAAATGATACATCCTTCAATGCTGGGTTGTTTTTTCAGTTACATTACTCACAAAATAAATCTAAACAACAAATAGTCACTATTTGGTTTATATTTTCTAATAGGAAAAGTCCATGTGCTTTGGAGATCATGTCTGAGCTCCAGTGCAGGAGGATTTATTACCTGTAATTGATGTGCACGGAGATCAAAGAGCAGCTTCCTCACATTTTCTCCTATTCTTCTTACCTCAGAAATCGGGGGGAAAGGGGCAATAACTCCTGCAGCTCCTTTGGGATAGGTGTAGAAGAAGGATGAACCTGGGTAAAGTACCTCCACAGTAATACAGGGCATTAACACATTTTTAAAAGAATCCAAATAGCTAATTCAACTTCTGGTTAAAAGTTAATTCCCACAAGAAGAATGAATATTTTCACACCTTAAACATTAATAAAATAGGGGACAAACTAAGATTTGGAATCATGTTTAAATCTTCTGCGTTTAAAAGCATATTGCTACCTTCTCACGTTCTCTCTAGGTTATTATACATTTGCACTTTCTGCCACTTAGCACATGCCATTTTATGTTGTAACCTGTCTTCTTACATACATTGTGTGTGTGTTTGTTTTCTCAACAGGATTGTGGGACTACAAGGGCCAGAACCATCTCTTAATTGCATAATATGGGAACTTTTATGTTTTCATTAAGCAAACAAAGCACTTGCATACCTTATTTTATCGACTTAATTGTCCTGAGGTGCTCAGATAAGAGATTATCTCCGTATTGTAGGTGAGGAAACTAATGTTCAGAGATGCACAAGATAACCCTGCATGTCTGTTACAGGGGCAGTACTCAAATCTTGGACATGTGGCGTGTAGCCCAGCACTTCTCCACATAACCTTAATATAGCATGTAAACAAAGAGGCGCCTGGCTTGAGATCTCAAAATAGAGCATGGTGCCGGCATACAGCAAACATTCAATATGCTGTTAAATACATAAATGGTAACCATATGTGTCTAACCCACAGATATGTAAAAGGCACTCAAAAGTGTTTGATAGTTTTATTGATAACAATGATTTGGGCAGTAGATCAATTCCAGAGTAAATATGTTTTGTGGACAAGAGAACTAAGAGAAATGCAATGTCTTTGGTCAGGAGGAGCTAGCATTCTATTCAGGGACTGGATGTGTTTTCATGATAAATTTCTTTGATGGTAAAATGCAGATAATAATTACAGCTTTATTCCCTTATCAGATTATTGCGTGGATCAAAAGACATTTTGAAAGGAGTTTTGTAGACTGTGAAGTGCCATGTATGCACGTGATGGGCTTTGCTGTGATTAAGGCAGTGCAGGATGACTGCCAAGTGAGGGCGACAGTGAGTTCAGAAGTGAGAGCAAGCTCTACCTGGTGGGGTGTGAGGAATTTTGAAAGCATGTTAGGAGAAGGCATTTCAAGAAGACAGGGAAATCTAAGCCCAAAACCAGAGGTAGAAATGGACAAGACATGTTTAAATCGGAATGAGTACAGCTTGCTAGGACTGCTTATAGAAGTGAGCAGACGGATTTAGGTTTGGAAAGATAGGTTAGGGTGTATTTGGGAACACTTGGCTGACTTGGTACCAGTAAGAGAGTCTGACCTCAAATGGAAACATGTGACTTATTTGAAAATGGCCATAACTTTCCATTTAACTAATTGCATGTGAGGAAATCAGAGAAGACTTTAAGGGAGCTAACCAAATTCCTCAAGAATAAAAAACGACCCCCAGTTACAAAGGGGAACAGTGATTATTGTGAGAGAAGAGGCTCTCCAGATAGTGTATAATAATAACAGTAGCTTACTGTATTGGAGACATGCTATGTCTCACGTTGTTCTAAGTAAATTATTTTATTGACTCATTTAAACTTCATAATTGAGGAAATTGTTACCACTGGGCAATGAGATAACTGGTACCTATAAAGGTAAAGTGATCCTAGGTTACTCACTGGGAAACGGAGGAGCTGGATCCACCCTCAGCGATCTGTGTGCACAGCCTGGCTCCAGCACTGTCAAGGTCCTGATTTACTGTAAAGTCCAAAAGCACATCAAAGAGTAATGATATTAGGTGTGTTCACTTTGTGAAAATTCATTGATTTATGCATTTTTATATGTTTCACTTTGATAATGAGTTATGTTAATTAAAGAAAAGTAAGTATTCTATGTGCTTATAGAAGAAAAGATCAGAAAGATATGTACAAACTGTTAACCTAATTATCTTTGGTTGTAAGGAATATTAATAATCTAGACTTTCTTCATTTTAGTTATCTCTATTTCACATTTTTTGATAATTGCCAGGGCTTCTCACATGGTGCACCCACCACCTTGCTGGGGCTGACCAGCAGCCCCTGAATGACGGATGAGCAGATTATTCCGACACAATTTCATTGTGAAAGAGAAGGCTAAGGGACAGCCTGGCTGAAGAAACCAGGCAGCCTCGATTGCCTGCCTCATTAAGCTTTTATTTAAATTTTTATCTTTGGATACAATTAGTAGGGTGAGTAACCTTGGGAGGATACATGAGTTTACATTGTCCTTTAGGCAAGGGTATCCAGGGATTAAGCATAAGGATTCCAGTAACCCCCCCGGGGGTCTGCATGTGTACAGACTTGTTTGGAAAGGTCAAGGAATAATTAGGGCACTACCTTCAACACTCCCTTAAGACTCCCCTAAATCAGAATGCAGGAGGCCTTCCACACACTTCCCTTTTCTCAGAATGTCCTCCTTACAACTTTCCAACCAAGTCTCTTGTGCTCCCCAACAGATAATTACCCTATAAAACTTTTGTAATAAGAAATATCATTTTAAGCAAACAGAAAAATTTTGATGAGGAAGAAATGAAACTGACATTGATTTAACAATGACTATATTATACTTATTACTTATCTAATTATCAAAAGAACCACGCGAAGAGATTTTGTACTATTTGTTGCCATTTTAGCATAACGTGAATTTCAGCACAGTAAATAACTGGTCCAACTCACAGATACCACTTAGCTCATAACTAAAAGAGACAGAATTTGAATCCAGGACTTATTCTAAAACCCAGGAAACAATTAAGGAGAGAATTCAGGGATAGAGAGACAATTCTAGGAGGTAAGTTCTAATTTGTTGCAGTAAGACAATTAAGAGCCAGAAGAAATCATCTTGAAAAATGCTAAATGGAAAGAAATTAAAAATGATTTCTTATTATACAAAAGCGTAGTTTGAAGCTTAATTAGCAACCCATAGATTCTTTAATATAGCTTATTTGGAAGAGCTTACATAGCTCAATTTTT
This sequence comes from Murina feae, assembly GCA_004026665.1. Lineage (NCBI taxonomy): Eukaryota > Metazoa > Chordata > Mammalia > Chiroptera > Vespertilionidae > Murina > Murina feae. The sequence continues at coordinate 33,044 of PVJC01007682.1, read as the reverse complement.
TGTCTCATCACTGGATATCTTCTTCAAACAAAACTGAATAAATCATCAGATTTTGTGCATGATCCTGGGAAGTCAGATTCAAAGATATTATTTACTCTATATAAAGTTTTTCTGTTTGTTTTCATTTTGTTTTGTTTTACCCAGTATCCCCACAGCATCCCCCACCCCCCTTCTTTTTCTAACAAGGATGCCCCATATTTCTGGTCATTTTACAGTCACTAATGATATTAGACTTGAAACAATTTGTTAAAGCAGTTAAAGAGTTTAAATGTTTTCTGCAGAATTGGGCAGAGACATTAAGGAAGGGAAATGGATTCTGGCATGTAGAGTAAGAAGGGGGAAACCATTGTTTTCTACTTTTAAAACAGACAAGAACAGAAACTCTCGGCATGTGACCTTGGCTAAATTACTTGGTTCCTGTGTGAACTGAGTGTAAAGTGACATAAAAAGACATCCACCAGGCAACACAGACACTGCATCTGACTTAAGGTGCTTTGGTAAGTAAGTTATGTCTTTATTAGCTCAGGCTGGGACTAAAAGGTGATTACAGTTCTCTGCAAAAAGTGTTTTAAAGATTCATTCTTTTTTTTTCTCTCTCCCACAAGTTTTCTTTGCTATTCCGGTGTCTATTTCACCATTTGTTGCTGAGTTCTAGGAGCTTGTGAAGCTGCCTGTAACAACAGCAACAACAGACACTGATATTTTTATTTCAGTGGGTAAGGGCACAGAAGAAAATATAATCTGTTTTTTAAATTGTACCTTCCATGGTATTTTTTGTGTGTTGGGAAACAAATAGTTCTGTCAGTGTCTGATGTGGCATTGTTTCCTATTTGTTTTTATATATACCAGTGTTTGCTGTTTTCTTACTGGTATCTCTGAAATGACTGATTCTGGGAATAAGGGAAATTCAGGAAAATGAAACTTAATAAGGTTGATGTTAACTCCTAGAGAACTACAGAATGTATTTAAACAAATGGATAAACAAATGATTTTTGGTAATTCTTAGAAATCAACAGGATGTCTAACAGTTAATCATGTCAAACACATGTTTTAGCAAAACATATGGGAGTTCCCAATATATTCAAATATTCCCTTCTTAATGAACCTTTATTGATTACCCTATCTAAAATTTTAGCCTTTGTATTCTCCACTCCTGCTTTGTTTCTCTCCTTAGCATTTACTGTCATCTAATATACTATTTTATAACTTATTTTGTGCATTCCACTAGAATGTAAGCTCCATGAGGAAAAGGTTCCCCAACCCCTTCCCCTACCTGATTCTATTACCTGCTGTCTTTTCAGCACCTAGAATAGTCCATGACACATACTAAATGTTGAAAGAAGAAATATATTTGTAAAGATATTGAAACACAGACTAAGTAATAATAATGTTATTTGGATTAAACCATCAGAACCAATGTTGATAACTTCAAGGAAGGTCTCAGGTGAACTTAGTTCCCTAGGACTCTGACTATTCTCAAGAATCGCTCACTGAAAATATAAAAGGTAGGCTTAAGAAATTTTTTGATGAACCTAAGCTAGGAAGAATTTAACTTGGTTTTGAGAGGCTGAAAACTGGATGCAGGCAAGAAAGCTAAGAAAATATATGCACCCCTATGTTAATTGCAGCATCTTAACTAATAAAAGCGTAATATTGAAATTAATTATTTCTCCGGGATGGGTAAGCCACGCCCACCAGCCAATCAGAGCGGCTGTATGCAAATTAGCCCAGCCAAGATGGCGGAGGTCTCAGCCCCGGGAGAAGCAGTGTGCAGCACTGGGGTCCTGCAAGGCAGATGGAAGACCTCTGCCTTGGGGGAGCCAGGAGGGGAGGAACAACCTGGCTTGAGGTGCAACCTGGGTGGGGAGGAGCCAGCCGGCCTGTGGCCGCTGGTGGGAGGAGAAGGGCTGGCCAGCGACGGCGGCAGGGCAGCCGGGGGCTGGGGAAATGAGCCAGCCCAGGCCCCCAGGCTGCCCTGCTGCCTGGAAGTAGATCTGTGACCGTGCCCGTTCCCCCACCCCCGCAATGGATTTCAGGTGGCAGGGCACCTTGGGGGGCAGAGGGACCGAGCCAGCTCTGCCCCCAAGGCTGAGGCCTGGAAATCGGTGCAATCGGGGTGTGCCCTCCATGTGTGCTGTGTACCCCAATGGATTCCAGGGTCCCAAACTGTGAGAGGGCACAGGCCGGGATGAGGGACCCCCCACCCCTGCCGAATGCACAAATTTTTGTGCACTGGGCCCCTAGTTAATTATAATAACCAAGATTTGGAAGCAGCCCTAGTGGATAAAAAAGCTGTGGTACATTTACACGATGGAATGTTACTCAGCCATTTAAACAAAAAGAAGTAAATCTTACCCTTTGCGACATCAGGGATGGACCTGGAGAGTATTACGCTAAGTGAAATAGACCAGTTAAAGAAAGAAAAATACCATATGATTTCACTAATATGTGGAATCTAATGAACAAAATGAACTATCAAGCAAAATAGAGACATACCCATAGACAGAGAGCAGGCTGACAGCTGTCAGGGGAGGGTGGTTGGGAGGCTGGGTGAGGGGAGTGGAGGGATTAAAAAAATGTTATGAAATTTATTCCTTAAAAAGAGATACATACTTTAACCTTCTTCAAAAAAGACATAATAGGAAAAATACAATCTTACTGATCTAATTGAAAAAGCTGCAGAACAGTGAATAATTTATTTAGCTTTTCCTATTCCTGAGGGTTTATTTTTATTTTTTTTATATTAGATGGATTTAACTAGACCTTAAGTCTCTTGTAGGTACTGAGATTAAACTCAATCTTTGGAAGCTAAGGAACCAGACAGTCAAATTGACAAAGTGGAGTTAATGGCAGAGAAAGAGTGGAGGCAAAGCAAGCAGAGGTGGCAGTTATGGGAGCAGAAGGGATAGGGGTCATATAGGCAGCATTCAGTGGAGTCGAAGCCAATAGTGTTTGAAATGATGGCTGTGGCAGAGCACAGTGAGAGGAGGTAAAAAAGGAAGAGGAAGAGAGGGCAATGGAGATGTCTCTTGCCCACTCTCTGTGTTCTTGAAATTGTTCCTCCTGTCTTCTGGTCATTTCCACAATGACAGAAACACTCATTATAAATAAAAAGCAAAAGCAAACAAAACAAAAGCTCAACATTTCAAGTAGAGGTAGGGATAGACTCCCACTAGCAAACTGAAACGATTGCTATCAGGAAAGTTTTGTGCTATGCTCCCAAAGTTATGTAAGAAAACATATTCATCAAGTGAATTGGCATTTCTAAATATGATAAAGAATCTCTTCAGAGTCTGTTAAGGTGGTTATTGTGTTGATTGTGAAAATCAGTGGTTCTTAAATTTTAGCATGCATCAGAATCACCTGTTAAATACATTGTTTTGGGCTCCACCCTCAGAGCTTCTTATCCAGTAGGTCTGGCATAAAACCCAAGAATGTGCATTTCTAATGAGTTCTTGGTTGATGTTGATACTGCATGTGAGAGACCACACTTTGAGAACCATTGTGTAGGCTTTGTTTTGTACGAGGGCACCTAGGCATGGGGGTGAATAGAGTATGAAATCTACAAGCTACCCAGGCTGGAAGTTACACAAGGAGTCCCTGAAGCCCTCCTTTGAGGATTTAAGACTTTTGTTGTGTTTCAGTATGGAAAACAATACTAAACTCACTGTTGATGTACCCTATTATTCCTTTTCAAGTGGGAGAAATAGACTCAATGAGGAAAACCTGGGGTGAAATAGGCCTTGGTTGACAGTCTTTGGTAACTCTGCTACCATTTCTCAGTAAAGACAAAGGAGGGAATGCTATTGGTTCTCAAATCAGAAGACTTAGATTCTAGACCTTGTGTTGACTCTATCCAGTTATATCATCTTGTTCAAGTCAATACCCTGAATTCTTTCTCTTCATTTGTAAATTGTGAATACCAGGCTAGATGGTGTTTAAGATCTCTTCCTGCTCAAAATTCATTTTGCATGGTACTAAATCAAAGCTGGTATTTATATAGCACAATGGCAAATTGAACAGTTTATCTTTGTGGCAACTAAATTTCTCTGGAGGGTTTTTTTCTTCTTTCTTTCTTTCTTTCTTTCTTTCTTTCTTTCTTTCTTTCTTTCTTTTTTGTGAGAAAGGTCTTAGTGATCCAAATTTTCTCAGAAAGTGAATGTGAGTTCCTTAATAGTACCTGACACACAGTATTTAATGGTAGTCTATTTTTTTCCTTTCTTGTCTTTATCTCTAACTAGAGGTCCAGTGCATGAATTCGTGCATGGGTGGGGTCTGGCCTATGGATCAGGCCGAGGAGAGGGGTTGAGGGTGGTTGGCTGGCTGGCCCCACCCCTGGGCAAACTCCCTATCAAACTCCCCATTGAGAGAACAATTTGAATATTAGCCTTTTATTATATTGGATTATTATATTGGATGTTAATGATTCTTTGACAAAATTTAAGTAGTTGGCTTTTAGTTCAGATTAGAAATCCTGTCATTTAAAAAATGTAATAAAAACTTAGACCCATTTTGGAACTTATAATCCCATTCCATGCTCTTGTTGTTTATGTGTTTTGCCACCAGATAGCAGAATTACTCTTGTTATAATCTTTTTATGATTTAGATGGGTTTACTTTTTGGAAACTCTTTGATAGAGAAATGTGGGAGAGGAAGTCCTCCTAACCTCCTATCTGAGGATAATTGGTACAGGAGAAAAAACTTTGTCCAAGTGAATCCAGTTAAAAATGATGGCCAAAATGGGCTAAAAAAATGGCTTGAGTGGATTTTATCTTGAAAAATAAAATTAAGAGTTATAAAAAAAGTTTAATTGCTCTTATATTTAACCAAATTCAGTTTTCATTTTCAACTATGTGCCCCCCCAAAAAAAAAAATTAATCAAGTTTTTTGTTGTTATTGTTTTGCTTTGTTGTTTTGTTTTGTTTTGTTTTTTGCTTTTGGGCAGAATCCAACTTACAGTCTGCTAGTTCAGCTCTGTTTCCTAGAGGAAGAGTTGCTGTCTTGGCTTGTTAGCATCGTACAATCATAAAAGAAATTATTTCTGTAAAATTATTCGAGGACTTTATCAATTTTCACAAGGTCATCTCTTAATTCTTTGACATGAATCAATCTTTTTGCAAACACTGATTGTGCTATTACCCTTGTTGATACTGCTTTTCTTCAAGTGTTACCTAGTTTAACTCTTTTCATTTGTTTTGTTTAATGCCCTATGAACAGTCTGATGATAGCACTTCCTTTGAGTTCATTGAATCCTGGATTTTTGGTAAGATTTGCAATTTCATTTTGTTGTTGTTACAAAAGCATGTTAACCTGAAATATGGAAATGGACATTAATATTAGGGAGAAAATAATTGTTTTTCTAGGAGAAGTTTTATTTATGTTGCATTTAAACAATTAGCCTAAAGTTGTATGTGTGTGTGTGTGTAAAGAAATATATAGGATTTCAATGTTTCTTTGTTTCAGTTTTTTAAAAATTTATTGACTGCTTTTTAGAGAGAAAGAGGAAGAAAGAGAGAGAAAGAGAGAGAGAGAGAGAGAGAGAGAGAGAGAGAGAAACTTCCTATACCACTTATTTATGTATTTATTGCTTGATTCTTATATGTGCCCTGACTGGGGATCGAACCTACAAATCGTGCTGTATCTGAACAGTGCTCTAACCAACTTTACTATCTGGCCAGGGCCTGTTTCATTACTTTATACCATTTTAAAATTTGGTTTTATTCCAATTTTTTGAAAGAATACAAAAGCCCCTATCAGTAAGCTTTCACTATGAATATGCTGTAAAAGAAAGCTATGCCAACATTCAGTGTCTTCAAACAACGATCATTCATTTTCATGAATTTGCAATTTCCAAGCAGGTATTAGCTGGAAAGAGTGAGCTTAGCTAGGATAGGAGGGATTTTTAAATACGGATTAGTTTGAAAAGAAGTCAGTGCATTAGGAAATTTTTTTGTGGTATGACATATTTTTTTTTCTGTGATGCAAACTGCAACACTGTCCAGATTTAATCCAGGTTCTGTTCCATACTAAGTTATCTTGGACAATTTACTTAATCTTTCAATCGTTTTTTTTTCTTCATCTGTTAAATGGGGATAACAATGACATTTATTTTACTGTTGTTGTTTCTTTTTTATTTAAATATATTTTATTGATTTTTTATAGAGAAGAAGGGAGAGGGATAGTTTGATGCTTGACCAGAATCAAACCTGGGACCTTTCAGTCCACAGGCTGATGCTCCATTCACTGAGCCAAACCAGTCAGGGCTGTTGTTTCTCAATGAGAATTGAATGAGATAATTTACCTAGCACATATGGAGCATTTACTAAATGTTAGCTTTTCTTGCTATTAAGAGAAAAAGTATCTCTGATTATGATTAAAGCATTAATGAATGGGGCAGAGAAGAAGGGACAAAGCATGGAGTTGAAGAAAGATGGAAGGTTTAAATTTATCTTTAGTTCTCCAATCAAATACATCACAAAATGGTGGAACCGACATTTTTCTTTGTTTATGAAGTACTTGCAAAGTGCCATTTACTGTGTGCCAGACTCTTTCTGAAAACTTAACAAATACGAATCATTTAATTCTCATATCAACCCTAGGAGATAGATATTATTATCTCCATTTTATAGATGAGGAAATCTAGACACAGAGAGGTTATATAACTTCTCCAAGGTCACCCAGCTTATATGTGGCACAACTGGGATTCAAGTGGGAGTCTGGCTGCAGAATCTGTGGTCTTAGACTGTGGTGTTTTTCTGTTATAGGGAGCAGCACAATGAAGGTCAGGCCGAGGTGGTCCCTGGCCATGAATATAGATGTTTAATTTTGTGCTATGTTTTGAGGATTTGACTATTTTTTCCTTATAAACCCGAAGGCTTAAAGCAGTTCTGTTTTCCACGTGTGTTTTGTCTTAATGTTTTCTTCTCTACCCAGCTTATTCCAGGATGGGAAAAAGATTCCATGAGAATCAATAAACTGCTGGCTGTTGGAGAATCATTTCACTGGGGCTGGAAGTGTTCTTGAACTTTCTGACATCTCGTTCTCCTCATGGGGGGGCGGGTGGTGGTGGTGTCAGTCTCACTACATCGGGTTGTGTTTGCTCTTCAGCAATAGGATTTTTATTGCTAACTTGAAGAATATGAGATGGGTGAACACAAAATAGGTTTTACATCCAACTCTATCCTTACAAAGGAAAACACGCCATGCTAATAAGTCCTCCCTACTAAAATATTTCCACACAGGAAGGTATATGATGCCTCAAATCTAATTGAATTGAATTTTAATTTTGTGCTTTTTTTGGCACAAAAAGTACACTATGCAGTTCTGAAAGGCTGTCCCATGGATCAGTATTACAGTTTATTGTCCATTTTAGCTCTAGGATTATGATTTATAATAAATTTAGTCGAAGCTCTCAAATGCTCAGCCACATAAAACTGCAATTGTCATGAGCAAGCTGGTCAACATGTGCACTGACACTCAGTATTTGGAATTACGTGTTTTTATTTGGTTTTGTTTGTATGGCAGCCGAAGCAGCTCTCTTTGATCCAACAAAGATAGGTTGGTTTTTTATTAAAAATTTAACACATATCTCATAGCAATATTTACTTTAATGTGGTAAATCAAGAGATTCTTCCTTTTCTGAATGAGATATGTTGGTAAGATAAACTCAATGCTATACGATAAATATTAACTTTCTAATGAAAACCACAGAACACCACTCTGGCTCACTGTTTGTATTTCTCGAAGGAGATGGAAACTGTCCTTGCTTCTCACGCTACCTTGTGTTTCGATTTTAATTACCTGTCCTAGCTCCCTTTATAGTAACATCTCATCTTGTGTGTTTTTCAATTTCCAGTTTTAAAAATACTGAGTATGTTTGCTCATGCAAAAGACTAGCTGAGTTGAGAGTTACAGAAGTATAAACTGGCACTTACACATGCAGGCATCCAAGGAGGAAATGCAAACGTTAGTAGGCTAAATTTTTTAGTGAAAATGAGATTTTGAAAGTTTTGAAGTTTAAAAAAATCTTATAAGAACTCTGGTGAACACAACCTAAAATGTTTGAGTGGAGTTCAAAGGTCACCAGTTATAGTTTTGATAAAGTTACTGCTCTAGAAAGAACGGAGATATACTACTTTTCGCCACAGTGATTGTCCATGTCTGGGTACCTTCACACAGTGGCACCAGTCATGAATCCTGTAAGTGACCTATTAATAACCGCAATATGAATGAAATGTGCTGCCTAGAAAATGAGGCTGCCTGGCTCTCGTAAAATATCATTTTCTTTTCATAATTTACAGGATGTGTTGTCCAAGGAGATGAAGTATTTCATGTTGGTCAGTTTGGCTCTGCATAGGCCTAATACTCTGTGGATTGTTTTTAATGGTTGACTGATAAAACATTGTTTCCTGCAACTCAGCCCTTTCTTTGATTATAAATATCAAGGCTACAAACACAATTTTTTACTTGGTTTCTCTCTCAGGTAGTTACAAATATTATCAGACCTAATAAAGCAACCAAGCAACTATATTTTTATTGTGTGTTTTTTAAGCTGTGAAAAATTCAGAATTAAAGATGTGGTTCTTGGTTTCAAGAGGCTGACAGTTGTGAAAGCAATAGATGAATTCTCTGTGAAAATTATGTTAATCAACCAATGTCATCATTTTCTCATGCTTAGCATATGTAGAGAATCACATACTTAGAAATAAGTAAATTTATAATCTTCCCTGGAGGCTCATACATGTTGAGTTACTATCAGGAAACTTGGGGTGCAAAGGATAGAGGTGAAATGCTCTGAGCATTTAAAGCTCATCCGATGTGTACAACAGAGGATAAAAAGTTCCCGTCTTTTAAAAAATAAGGTGTATTTTCAAAGCATATGGGTACTTAAATTATATCCATCCTTTGAGAATGGCAAGGTGTTTTGTGAAACATGAGTCATATAATTGCTTGTAAATATCTGTGTAAAAGAATGTTACAAAATTTCTATTTGACGCACCCTACACGTGCTTGGCTTTGGTCTCCTTTGACAAGTCCCATGTTCTCTCTGTCCAGGTTGTTTGTCCAGGGTAAATATCAGCGTCTTATTATGCATTTCCATTCCACACCTAGAAAAGCTATGATAAAAATCGTTGGGGTTCTTAGAATAAGATTCAGAAAGATATGCTCATATTGTACCTGCGCTGGATTTTCGGTGGGGACAGCAAGTGAGGAGATGTGGGCTTCCAGGGAAGGCTACAGAATGGTGGCTGGAATGTTGGCAAGGACTGGGAACACTCACAGGTGTGTGCAGCCACCTCACACTGCTTATCATCCTTCATTGCGGTCTTTGCTTATGTTTATGTTTCTGCTTTCCCCACTATAACCTGAGTTCTTCTCAGGGAAAACCTGTTTGTCATTTTATATGTCAAAAAATGGTTCAATAGCAGCACTTTCCAATGAGCTGGAGACATTGAATTTTCCCCACATCTTTGCTTCCTTCCCTACAGTAGCATGACCTTGGGCAAGTCTCTTAACCTGGATGAGCCTCACTTTCTGCACTTGTAAAATAGGTCAAAACATGCACTTCCTCATAGGACTGTTGGGGATATTAAATTATTAATAACTAATACATGTGTATTTGTGCCTGGCCTGTAATAAATATACTCTAAGTGGTGTCTATGATGTTTCTGATTTATTGTTTCCATTTCTGAGTCTAGCATCATCCATGCTTATACTAGGCACTCACTAACGATTATTGAATAAAATCCAGCCAAATTGAAGCCTAAGGTTATGGTAAATGCCCAACAAATACTTGCTGCATGAGCGAGAGGTTCTTGTCTCAGATCAAATAGCCCAGAGAACCACCTGCGAGTCCCTCATCTCAGAGTTCGCTCTGAGAAGTCTAGCCTGCGGGAGCTCCACTTCAAACACGGATTCCCAGGAAAAGCAAATCAAAAGTGAACTTGAAGGAGAGGCAAAATACATTGTTTCTTACTAGGCCTGCTGTTTGATTTTCATTAGGCATCCTGCCTGAATCTTATTAGGCCTGCCCTGATTTCCTTTAGGTCCTGGTCAGTTAGGGTCAGTGCTCATGTGCTTTATAATGATGTCATTATTTGCCTTTATTCCATTCATGATATAGGTCATGATTCAGGGTTTATTCCCCAAAATAATCGTAAGCACCTAATGCTGATTGGTTTAATGATACAAAAACTAATTTGGAAAGAATGGAAGGTTTCCTGGGGCACAGCTGATGATGTGCATGTGAAAAGGCTTCATTGCCCACATTTAAAGACTGGAAACAACATGCAATTACGTGTGCTTCGATGAGGTGTTTTCTTTGAAATGGTAGAACTTGGAAACTTTCCATATGAGAAAGGTGGAAAAATTCAAGTAACCGTGCCAAGATCAGTTTTCCTTTTTTATTTCCTTTATTATTGTTATATTTATTCTTGGCTATAAACATATGCCTTTTCTTCCCTCCCACCCCCTCATTCTTTTAATATGAAAACCTAATGGGGAGACTGATGAGATTGGCCAAGTCTGTGAAATTAAAATGAACTTTGTAATTTTGTTTATCAGCTTGGGGTCAATGACATAGAAGCTCTGTAAGTTATAAATGTAAATATGAACATGAATTCCATGTGCTGAATTCATTCATGCAGAAGGAGGGCCCATGCCCACTCCCTGCCATCACCCACCTCCCAGCAGTTAACAATTAGCTAGAGAAATAAGCCACCTTGGGGTTCTTTGTGCCGGTTTCCTTGGCACCCTGTGGGGCTTAGCCAAGCTGTTTAAGGGAGATTTGTGCTTGAATCTGATCGTTGGGATACATTAAGAAAGGTGAGAAACAGGCCTTTCTTCCTTTTAATGCTTTTCCTTAGGATGGGATGGACTATGAGAGCCCATGAAATGACACCAGCCACTCACAATAAACATCATTTCAAGTACCAACTTCACTGACTTGACTTTTTAAACTGGCATTAATTAGTTGAGTAAATTACCCACTATTTCTATTATTTTGATTTTTCTGAATTATCTCACAATGCCTGATTTCTACCCACTCATTTATCCACTGTTTACAGTAACATACTCTAATCTGCTTTACAGGATGTTGTTTTATTCTCATCATTTCTTTGTTTTTGAATTTTCCCCCCCTCATGGATATTTTACCCATAAAGATTATTTGGATATGTGGAAGGGGAGATTGTAAATATGACCCTTAAACATAAGAATGTGAGTGGTTTCTTCTGTTCACTTCTTTTCTTCCTCCTCTGAGGCACTATCTACATATTCTCCCTTCTGCCCTTTGCTCAATGCCAAAATGGCCTGTTCCCTAAACTGTATCAATTTCTTCATTGGTTTTTAAGCTCAGCATTTTATCTCTACTTGTGGGTGTCAAAAGTAGTTTTGCCCAATTTCTGTACTTGTTCTTAAGTGCTATGGGGCAGAAAGCCAAAGAACGAAGTGAGCCTAAGGGAGAGAATGGTGAACAAGAGGGGAGCTGAGCTCAAGCCCTGACCTTGTTGATTTGCTAAAGGTCTTGGGGCCTGCCACGAGCACTCACAGAGGGGCTCAAACCGATGTATCAGGGTCATTTCCATTGCACATTATATCATTTCCTCACCTATGAAATGGCCACACTAATATGTTTGCTGTATAGAATATAAACTGAGGGTTAAGTTAGATTATCTATATCTATATCTATATCTATATCTATATCTATATCTATATCTATATCTATATCTATATCTATATCTATATCTATATCTATATCTATATCTATATCTATATCTATATCTATATCTATATCATCTATATCTATATCTATATCTATATCTATATCTATATCTATATCTATATCTATATCTATATCTATCTATATCATCTATATCTATATCATCTATATCTATATCTATATCTACCTACCTACCTATTTACTTATCTATCTATGTTTTACATGGTGTCTGTCATGGAGTAAATGGAGTAGGAGCTCACGAACTCAATAATAGTAAAATCCTGCAATAGAGCTAATTGGATATATTCCTGTGTCCAGCCTCTGTTCTCAACTAAAATTATTTTTTCTGTGGGAGAGAGTGAGAGGGCAAAATGGAGCTGGGTGAGGGTGGGCGTGGTGGAAGAGTTCTCAGGAAGGATTCTGGGAGGATTGGTCCTTGGATCCCCCAGTGTTCTTCTAGTCCAACCACCTTGTATCAGATCAATAAAACAAGTTTCAAACTAAGTAGTAGAGCCCTTGAATCACTCACAGTCACCCTGTCTTGGGAGTTCCAAACAGCCAGAGCACATGGAATGGAATCGGGGTGTAAAGCAGAATGCATAGCTTCTCCTAGACAGCTGCTAAAGGCAGTTTGAATGAGGTTGGATCTGAATTATGCAGCCAAACCTTGGAACAACCTGCTAGTTGTATAGGCACATCCCAGTCACTTGATTCACTTTGCAATAACACAACCCTACATTTTATAACTTTAAAGTTTTTAGATTCCTTGATCATATCTAGTTTATTTCTGGGTGAAATATATCAATTAACAGAGAAAGTTGTTACAAATTCTCCATATCCAAGGCCCTGAGTAGATATGCTCTTTCTTTTTGTTGTGAATGCTTAGTTTCTTAGATTTAGATTCACTCAAGACTATTTTGGTTCCAAGTAATAGAGGTCTAAGTCAAACTGGCTTATACCTAACAGGATTTATTAGTTAAATATTTGAAAAGTCAGGCTTAGCTACATTCAGGAACTCAAAAAGCTCAATAGGGCTTGGTCTTTTCCCCTTGTTCTCTACTGTACCCCTTATCCAAATTTCTCTCTTCTCTGCTGATTAAGGTCCTAGACCAGCTCTTGCTTTGTGGCCACCCAGGTAAATCCAATCATTCACTCTACCAGCTTCAAATCTGGCTTATATAGCACCTTTCTTTCATATTTGTGTCTCACTGTACTGACAAGGGTCACATACAGTTTTTCACCCAATTAATTTGTCCAATGAAATGGAATATATTGATTGATCAGTCCAGTTGCTATCCTACTTCTGTAGGGACAGATGGTATTCCCAAAGAAAAGAGGATTTTTTAAAACCACAACCCTTTGCAGAAGGTGGAATGAATGCTAGACAAGGAAAAACAGCAGATGCATATCTGTTTACTGGAATTTGGAGCATAAAGAAAGATAAAAAATGGCCTGGCCAGTGTGTCTCAGTGGTTAAGCATCTACCTATGAAACAGGAGGTCACAGTTTGATGCCTGGTCAGGGTACATGCCCAGGTCGTGGGCTTGATCCTCAGGAGGGAATGTGCAGGAAGTACCTGATCAATGATTCTCTCTCATCATTGATGCTTCTATCTCTCTCTCTCCCCTTTCCTTTCTGAAATCAATAAAAATATATTTAAAGAAAGAAAAAATTGCTTTTAATTGTGCAGTTGAATATTCAGAATACATCCTAGTTCCTAAGTTGAATGCCTCCCAGATGCCAGCATTTAACGTGGAAACATACTTATGGTATAATGTTAGGTAGAAAAATGTAGAATACAAATTTTATGTTCATAGAGGTTACAGTTATAGAAAGTCCAGAAGGTACAGTAAAAATATGAAAATAGTCATTTTAGTTTAAATTAGAATGTTTATAAATACTTTTCCTTTTAAAAATATCTTTGTCTACATGGTTTTCAAGAAAAGAGAAAGTTCAATGAGTGAATGAAAGTTGATTGCATTAGGAAGGAATGTGTGTGTACAGTTTGTCTTGACATCATGACAATTGCCTCCACTGTATCAGTAGTAGCTTGGAGAGAGATTCCTGTGTCCTTCATAGCATGGTGCCTGGGTCAAATGTTTCACTTTCTCTTTTACTAAAGACTGGGCCTGCACTTCACTGATTTATATACGTTACCAAGATATTACACTTTTATTCAATCTTACTAGATACTAATTCTTCACATTTTCTAACCTCGAAATCACTTTGATTTCTATTTTCTCCCATAGCATAAAATTAAATTATCCAATCTCTTCTCTACCCTTGCTTCATGGTTGCACTATTCAGTTATGAGCCATGTGTTAGGGACTGTTGGGGATAGGCAACTCAGGACCAAAATGGCACCCCAGCAACGCCACCAGGTTCCTGGGCTCTCTGCATTTCCCCATCCTGCTATACTAATTTAAGAGCTATACTTAAAAGCCTGCTTACTATTTTTTTTGATCATTAGCTATTTATTTTTTTATTTAAGTTTCTTGATATTATCCATTTTAAAGGGGAAAAAAGTATGATTCAACTGATTTTATGAGTAAGTTATCTCAATATTTAAAATTTAAATTTCTAGGATATTTTTCTTTATTTTCAAGTTGATTTTGTGAGATAACCTATACCCTTTTCTTTCTGTTTTCTCTGCTAGTGGGGAAGAAGAGTGTACTATTGCTATTTATGGGAGAGTTCCTAACATCTGTGGCTCAATCTAATATTAGTAAGGCCTAATCACAGTGCCACAAGTGGTGACTCCATAAATGGTAAATGGTATTTGTTATAGTGATAGTGATAGGGGTTAAATAAAATTTAGAAAAATAAGAAGTGTACTTTGCAGTCCCAATATACAAATCCTCTATATAGTTCAATCAAAGTTATGTAGGACAGTTCACCTTGGCTTTAGGCCAGACTAAGGCAACACTCATTGGTAAGTAGCTCTTAGCAAATTGGAGGGGGCAGGGGATCCTTATAAAAGAGAAAAGACGCATGCAGTCTTGGATGCAAACCTTGAATGATAGATAAGAGCCTCTGATGAGATATTCCTCATCATCCTTAAAGCTGTAGAGTTCTCTACAATTTTCTCACTCCAACAATATCAGGGTCAAAGTTATTTTATGGATTATTTATTGAAGGAATGTGGGAGGTGAAGCTTTTATAGTTCTTGTACTGCACAGATTCATTGGATCAAATTAACATAGAAGTAGTGAGGGAAACACAGTTAGTAACTCAATGGTTCAGAGAGAAAAATTTTGCTTAAATAATGAGCATTTGCAGACAGAAAGACTGAGACCTCTTTGTTGTTAACATCTCACTCTCAAGATGGAAGTGAACTAACTGTCCAGCATGAGATGAAGAAGGAAAGTGTGCCAGATAAGGAAATGAGGACAGGGCTTTTGAAAGAGGACCGGGCCCAGGACATAGGTACAACCTGAGTGGCTGCTGGTTAGTGCTTCACTAGTTCCCCAGGAATGAAGGGTTGGTCACTAACATCAAACCCACATTGCAGTGATGCTTTAGTTAGCTTGTAATTATATAGATGCATAAAATTAACTGTTAGGTCAACTCATTGTGGGTTTTGTTCTAAATGACTTTATAGGTGTTCTCTTCAAGTTCTGTTTTGAAACAAGTGTACTCTGTAGATAAACTCAACCCACATTTGCAATTAATATCCAGGTATACACTCAATCTGTGCCCTTCTGTCTCTTCAAAGTACTTTTCAATTTATTAATGGACGTTAGTGATCAGAAGCCAATGTCAGGAGTTAAAACAGTGGTTGAGTGAAACTGTATTAATAATTATTAATAACAAGTTTATAGTCTTAGTTGCAGGGGGTGTATTTGGGCATACACTTAGGCACCCAGAAGGAAAAGGGATGGGTGTTGGACATGGGTGAGAAAAGATGTGGGAGAGGAAAGAAGAGGGACCCAGAAAAAAGTATCCTCTGACCCTTTCCTAAATATTTGTTTAACTTGTGCACAACCCCAAAACATAGACTGAATGAAAGTCAATAATTTCATATGATGGATGAAGTAACTAAGCATCAAGAAAACTTAGTGATTTGCTTATGGTTGAGGTAAGATTGTAACTTGCGTCTTCTGTCTCCCACTATGTTTCTGTTCACTAAGGCATTTTATTCATGTGCATTACTTGACATTGAACTACTCTTTTCGTTACTTTGTGCTATTAATGTCTATTAAAAGAAAATTGGAATCTGGGCAGTGGAGCAGTATAGGATTAGAAATCAAACAATATATATCTAATTAATTCAATGAATACTTGATTAATATTTGGCAGTTGCATTTTCATTACAATATAATTAATTAGAATTTCTAGATAAACAACTTCACGCAGTTGCTATGAGAATTAAATGTGATAATGTAAGTGAAAGTGCCTACTGCATTGACTGGCAGTTAGAAGGGACTCAATTAGTTTAATATGAATCTTATCAAGATTAATTTTTCAGGAGGATTTCTTTGAGGTAAAGTTTGCTCTGTGTAGAGAACTGAAAATGGAGAATGGAGAAGTATCACATAATGCCATGTTAATTGATAACTAATTTCTGAAAAGTGAACCTCTAGATTTCAGTTTGGAATTCCTACCTACATACTCACCATCATCTAAAAATCATCATCTCCAAAATATTACTTCTGTTCCTCCCATATAAATTTTTTCTATTACTCCTTTCTGCTAATGGTGTCAACTAGGCTTAAAGTTATGACTCCACTCTTCCTTTCTAATATCAGTCACCAAATTCTTTCAATTTCCTCTTAAAATAGTCTATTTGGTTATTTTCTCTCCCTTTCTACTGCTATTTATCTATTTAGGTTTTTGTCAATTCATAGGACAAAATGTAGTCATCTCTTTGATTTTGTCTGCGTTAGAAACCTTACTTTGTTTTTGTGTTGTTGTTAATCCTCACTGTAGAATATTTTTGTCCCATTGATTTTTAGGGAGAGTGGAAGAGAGAGGAAAAGACAGAGAAAAACATTGATGTGAGAAAAACAAAAACACATCAATTGATTGCCTTCTGCACAAACCCTGAACAGGGTCCTGGTAAGGAAGGAGTGTGCAACTAAGGTATGTGCCCTTGACCGGAATCGATCCATGGACCCTTTGGTTCAGAGGCTGATTATCTATCCACTGAGCCAAACTGGTTAGGGCTAGGAACCTTACTTTGAAGAGTATTATTCATATCCTGCTTTTAGTATGTTAAACCTATGGTTAAAAATTTCAAGGTTTGCCCTGGATGGTGTGGCTCATTTGGTTGGAACACTGTACCATTCATCAAAAGGTCACATGTGTGATTCCCTGTTGGGCACATACTCAGGTTTTGGGTTTGATCCCTGGTTGGAGTGTGTATGGGAGGGAACCAATCAATGTTTCTCTCTCTCATCAATATGTAATACTTTAAACAATAAAGAATTAAAAAAAGAAAGAAATTTCCAGGCTTCTCAATATCTCATGCACCAAGTCTAACATCCTCTTGATTTCCAATTTCTTTTCTAATGTGCCAATTTCCAATTTCCTCTCCCAATTTTTCTAAGCATGTTTTCAAGTCTAAATTTATCTAGAAGCTTGAAAATCTAGGCCTACATTTAATTTTTTCTTTTTGTTTTGTGTTTGGTGTTTATTTAACACCCTTCCATATTGTTTAAGACTTGCTTCTTTTCCCCCTCCAGCTTTATTAATTGACAAATAAATATCATAGAAGTTAAGGTATATAACTTGGTGTTTGATATATATATATATATATATATATATATATATATATATATAGTGAAATTATCACCATAATCAAACTAATTAACATTTTCATCACCTCACTTAGTTATCATATTTTTCTTCTTGTAGTGAGAACACTTAAGATCTATTTATTTTAATAAATTTTAAGTATATAATACAGTGTTGTATCTATAGTCACAGTAATCTCCAGCATTTATTCATTTTGCATAACTAAAAGTGTGTACCTCTTGACCAACATCTCCCCATTTTCTCCTCTCTCTAGCCCCTGGCAACTACCATTCTACTCTCTTACCTGAGATTATGCAGTATTTGTCTTTTTTGTGTCTGGCTTATTTTGTTTAGCCTAATGTCCTCCAAATTCATCTATTATTGGTGAAAGTGTGGGATCCCCTTCCTGGCTGGGTGCTGTGGGTCGAGTCCTCACAATATCTCAAGAAAAAGAATTTTCTCAGGGGAGGATGAGTTATTTTTTTATTTTTGTGGAATTACATCCTTGGGTTTTCAAAGTTCCATTTTCACTTAATCCAGTCCTAGAAGAAGTGCAGCCGTGATTCAGTAGAGCTAGAAGCAAAGCCCAAATCCAGAGCTTCCCTTCCATGGTAGAACTGGGTCTGGTACAGTGATAGGCTAGTTGCAGTCTATTAGTCTACAGTGTGTAGGGTCCACATGATTGTGGGCCATGTGGGAGAATGCAGGGGAGCCAAAGGAGAATGCGCCTGCAACAAGTGTCCCAACAATGCTAGTTGCAGAAGAGACCTCCTTTCTTTAGGAGATTAAATATCTTAAACTTTCCCATGCTTGCAATGGCCATGACTATTCTGGCCAATGACCTCTTTCCAGGTGTGACTGACAGGAAAGTACCTTTCCTATTTTATCCAGACTTTACTGGGCTTGTGTCTAAACTTCAGCTTCCTGGGAAAGCTACACAAATGAATGGTATAATATTTGGCCATCCCCGTGCTCTTTTCCAATTATTCATAACTGGGTTAAATTACAATGGTATCACATCCATGTTGTCACAAATGGCAGGATTTCCTTCCTTCTTAAGGCTAAATAATATTCCATTGTGTGTGTGTAAACCACATCTTTATCTACTCATCTGTCAATGACATTTAGGTTGTTTCATGTCTTGGTTATTGTTAATAATGCTGCAATAAATATGAGACTGTAGATACTTCTTTGAGATACTGATTTCACTTCTGTTGGACATACACCTAGAAATGGGATTACTAGACCATAAGGTAGTTCTATTTATCAGTTTTTAGGAACCTCTATTCTGGTTTTCATAATGGCTGCACAAATTTACATTATTAACCTAAAAATCAAAGGCCAAAGTGAGAGGCAACAAGTGTTTATTAGAGATAAAAGAATAGCTACTAGTATTTTGGAAGCATTGATTCAGACAGGTAGTTTGGAACTACCAGATTAGAACTATCAAACAGTTCCAGTTAGGAGGTAAAGACAAAGGCAAGGGGGTAAATTGCATGACTAGAAGGAAGGCATTTCTATAGGTGCAGATAAGCTAGCATAGTCATGATTAGCATGACTTTAAAATTATGTAAAGAATGTCTTTAATTTTCAGTCCTGTGCTAGGGCTGACCAGCAGAACCTGAGCTACGGATGAATGGATTACTCCAACACAACGTTTGCTGTGAAAGAGAGGGCCAAGGGACTGCCTGGCTAAAGGAACCAGGCAGCCTAGATTGCCTGCCTCGTTAGACTTTTATTGTAGCAGTATTTTGAGATAAAGTTTATCTTTAAGATACAATCAGTAGGGTAAGTAATCTTGGAGGGACACATGTGTTTGTAGTGTCCTTAAAGCAAGGACACCCAAAGATTAAGCATAAGGATTCCAGTAAACACCTGAGGGTCTGCACATGCACAGACTTGTTTGGAAAGGTCAAGAAATAATTAGGGGTGCTGCCTCCGGCACTCTCCTAAGTCAGAATTCCAATAAACAGCAGTCCGCCTTCAGCACACTTCCCTTTTCTCAGAATGTCTTCCTTATAAACTTTTTAAGCAAGTCTCCTGTACTCCCCAACAGTCCTGTGTTCATAACAAACAGTTGTTTAGAATACAGTGCTGCTTTAGGCCCAGTCCAAAGGTTATTTTCCCTAGTTTTAACATTCCAAATGTTTGAGGTGTAAGACATGTGAGGCAGTTTCTCAGTTCAAACTCCATTTTAAGTGGCTTTGTTTATATTCTTTTTTATAATATTCCCAGCAACAGTTTATAAAAGTTCCTTTTTCTTCACATTTTCATCAGCACCTGTTTTTTGTCTTTTTGATAATGGTCATAAGAATTGCTTTTTTTGACTTGTTTGCTTTTCCATCTTAGCTGTAAACATGTTTAAGAGAATCCTTATACTATAGTTTACTTTTGAGTTTCTAACATGGTCTAAAGGCCAATCCTAAAAATATCATAGTAACTCAAGAGATATTTACTAAATTGAATTGAATGGGACTAAACTTTATTGATGGGGTTTTATTGTGGGATGTCTGAAGTAAACTTGCACAGCACTGTTACCAGGTGGTAGCAAACATGGAAAAACAGCCTAAAACCTCACTTATTCAATTAAAATAAAGTGCTTTTTACATAATTTGCATATGATTTTAAATTATGATTTGATACTGCTCCCTTAAATGTTTTTAAACATCTCCAGTTTTTGTTTTTGTCTTTTAACTGAAGTACATTCTGATTAACAATAATGTATTAGCAATTGTGTGATTTTTATGTCTGAGAAAGACATTATACAATCTTTTGAGAGTTAGAGATACCCCAGGGGAATAATCTAAAATAAACATATTTGGGGTTTAAAGTGGGGAAAAAAAGCCAGTCTTTGTTGATATTTTAAAAGGGGAGCCTGTCCCAGATAGTAGGAGTTTTGTCATAAGCTATGTAAAAACCTAACCATGGTGTGATTTTTGGTGAAATTTCTGTCATTGGTCCTTTTCATGAATATTTATTTAAATCCCAGTGGAAATCATTGCTCATCTGAAAGGGAGTTAACAATCCTTAATAGCCTCTTCTGATTTGATTGATGTTTTTGTCACTTTCCTTGAAGTAAATAGGTCCATTAGCATACCAAATATGTTATCTGTCCTTTTACCTCTACAGGCACTTAACTGACCACTCACTTAAGATTTAAATATCCCACCTAGGGTTTTGTTGTCAGTTCAGGGTCATCCTTTTCAGGGAGAAAAAAAAAAGAGCTTTATTTAGCTGGTTAGCAGTTTCAAAATGGGTGAAAAAAATCATTTTCTTCATAATGAAATCTATTCCATTTAGATCACTTTTTTTTTTTTAAATTCTGCCTTCAAAGTGTGCACCATCCTGAAATAGCTGTGGTTATTGAAATCAGTGTGCATTGAGCCAAATGTAAAGAAAATATTTGGGATTGATATTGGGGAAATTTAGGTATCCCTTTCCCCACTGAGTGCAGGGTGGGGCTGGAGTCTTTACGGGGTAGAGTCCTTATGATATCTCGAGAAAAAAATTTGTTCTGAGACTTGCTCAGAGGATGAGTGATTTTTATTTGCATTGAATTACATCCCTGGGTTTCCAAAGTCCCATTTCTCTTAATCCAGTTATAGAAGAAGTTTAGCTAGGGATTCAGTAAATTTAAAGTCAGAGTCAGTGTCCAGAGTTTCCATTTCATGTTGCAGCTGGCTTCAGTTCAGTAACAGGCTAGCTATAGTCCGTTAGTCCATTGTGTGTGGGTCCACATGACCATGGACCATATGAGTGAATGCCCTCTGCAATTAGAGTTCCAAGGGCAGCCAAGAGAAACCAAGAGCAACCAAGAGCAACTAAGAGAGGCTGAGAGTGCAAGTTTCTTTGTTTAGGGGATTAAATATCCCAAATGTCATGCCCTTGGAGTTGTCATGTCTATTCTGGCCAAGGACCTTCCCAGGCGTGACTGTCAGTAAGCATTTTTGGTAGTCCCCTCAACTTTCCTGGACATGAATCTATCTTCCTTTGCCCAGTCACCTGGAATGTGTAAAGTTGTGGCTTTCTGGCAAAGCTGCCCAAATAACATGCCTATAATAGTTGGTCTTCCTTCTATTTGCTACTTTCCTATTTAATAACACTACATTAATTACAATGGTATCAGGATGATTTGGTAGTGGTTAAAATATTCAAGGAAGAGTTTTGAATGAAAGAGATGAAAATAATTTTTTGAAACTAAAGAATGGCATATGGATACCAACAAGTATGAGTAAAAGACATATTCATTCCTAATCTTCCAGGATATAAATCTGGGGTGGGGAGCCTTTTTTCTGCCAAGGGCCTTTTGGATATTTATAACATCATTTGTGGGCCATACAAAATTATCAGCTTAAAAATTGCCTTCTATATTTGGTCAAACGTTTAATTAACTCACCCTTAATGCCTTGATAGGGCCAGATCAAATGATTTCACGGGTCTTATATGGCCTCAGGGCCAGATATTCCTTACTCCTGGAAATCCTAGAGAGACATGTATGAAGTTGTGCTTATCTTTTCAGACCACCAGAGTTCATAGTTAATTAAAGGGTGTGAGTGGCCTGGAAACATCCCCTTTAAAACAGCTCCAATTTCTCCAAGGCACTTGGGTACCAACAGATGTGTTTAGGGCCAATAAGAAGTCAGGTGTGTTGAGGAGAAAACTGGTCTTGCAAGGTGTGGTAGGTCATAAAAACTGTGAATAATGTACTGCCCTGGGCAGGAAGGGAAGGTCATTATCGCTGGCCCCAGGATAGATCATTGGTTATCAACACCTGGGGGCCTTCCTGTAAGCCCATAAAAGGAGGCAGAACCATATCTGCAAGACAAAGACCCCAGTGGGATATGTATAGACAGGCTCTCTGCATGTTTCTTCACTCTGATTTGGAAATTATTCCCACAGTCCACTAGTGTTAATAAATGGAGTCCCTCCCTTTCTCTTGGAAGCATATTTGATATTTCTTTGGTCTTCTGTAATATATGGTTCCCTAACCAGGAAGCTAACTGAATTTGGCTCTTGCCTCCAGTGAGTGGATAGGGTTTGGGGCCCAGGGGTGCAGGACAGGCCTCCAGAAGGTGCATGCTGCTGATTTTAGCAGAACTAAACTGGGGAGTACTCCAGGCATTCTAGGACATCAGCCCAGGACTCGGCTGGTATCTGGAGAAAGTGGACAGACACCTCTGGACTTGTCGACAGAATCTGTAAGGTAGGGGCCCCAGTCAGTCAGGCCCACTCTAAGTGAGTGGAAGGGGGAGCTTGATCACCTTTCCGGAAGTCATAAGACTTTGTCAGGCAAATCAGGAAGCAGGACTCCGGAGGTGAGTGAATTCAGATTCAATTAAGGAATTATGGGTTCACTCTCCTGTTTGTTTGTGTGTAGGACTAGCCAATTTGCTACCAAGAAGGGGGGCTGGATGCAGCCTTAACTCCTCTGGTAGGTTCTCACCGAGATGTTGGTTGAGAATTCTGGTCTGGGGCGTAGGTGCCGGGAGTGCCCCCATGCCCATCTGGGGAGTTGGGCATTATCTGCTCAGCTCCAGTCTGGGCTATTCCACTGAGAGAGTGTGAGTATGGATGTTTGTTTGTCTTGGAACTGGTCTGTGTGGAAACGAAAGTTACTTTGATTTTCTCTTTGCTCACCTAGTTAAAACATTTGATTTGCTGAAAGCTGAACCCATGATGGTCTGCAAAAGCCTCAAGCAGTGCTATTGAGTTAGTTTTCTCAGAGATGCTTGCTCTCTATCACAGGAGGAATCAACCCACTTAGTAAAAATTTCTGTCTGTGTTTGTGTATTAGGAACTTTGGTTTGCTCTGTGATTTTGCTGTGTTAGGTTGAAATTTTAGAATTCTGGGGTAGATTTAAAGGTATTTGTGGCTTTTCTTGTCTGACTTGGACTTTCAGGGTTGAGGCTCACAGTTCCACAGGGAAGAAAGATTTTATGAGCCCTGGTCCCTGTCTGTGCTGAATTAAGGATCTTTTCTTTCAGGAGACTTTTCAGGCTTTTAGTAAAATTTCCCTGCACCCTTGTCATCCTCTACCTTCTTTACCAGGCCAACTAAGAGTCATTTTCCTCCATAAGAACTGTCTTACTCTAACTCACAATAGGAAATGATGCAGGCCAGTGTCATTTGGCTTGCTGGTTAAAAGAAGACAATGGGCCCTGGAATCTGTAAAAGTGGCCAGGAATGAAGCTGGTCAAATGTACTGAAAGGGTTCAGTACCTGTTGCTGCTAGCAGAGGAGGGGCTGATATCCCCTTCCAGTGCACTTCCGTGGGAGAGGCCTGATTGCTGCTCTGCCACAGGGAACGGGTATGAAGGCAGGGGCCTGGTACCCAACCCACTGTCACAGGAGCACTTTGTAATATGCAGGGCTGTTTATAACTGCAACTCTGGCTGTTTCAGACTGGCAGCTTATGGCAGGACCCTGTAACTAGTAAACAGTATTAACTAAAGGGCAAAGGAAAGGCGCTCTCCCTGGACCTGGGAAGGAGCCTTCAGGACTTTGAGGCTCTCCAAGAGAGGACTGGCTGAGACCCTGTTGGGTTGGGAGGACCAGAGGCTGCATATTGAACTTGTAGACTACAGTTTGCTAGGCAGAGGTTGAAGCCCAGTTGTATAGGGGTTAAGCTACCTGTGTACAGCAAAGCAACTTTCTCCTGTGTCAGAATACCTTTTAGGGAATTGGACAGACTGTGTTTGTGGCTGTAAAGAGGAACCAGCCACCATGCCCAGCCCTGACAGTGGCCTGCAGAAAACTACACAATAGACTTAGAAGATGCCTGCGTCTTCATGCACATGACTCCAGAGAGACAAGGATGTTGTGACTCTTACTATTCTAATTGCTACAGTTTATCTCTGCTAGGTCATAAGCCCACCTCCTTCTGTGCCCAGACCTCATCGTCCCTCTGACAGATAGCAAGGATCTCTTGGCTCTGAGAGGAACTTCTGATCCATCTCAGCATGGAAGTAATTACAGAAAGGAATTTCAATGCCCATTTTCTCTGAAAGAATTCAGAGCCAGGATCCTTGAGGTAATATATTAGGCAGTAAGATAGACATGAGCAGAGTAAGCATGATGGGCCAACTGGTACTACCAGATGTGTATGTGAGACAAGGGGCATAGCCAAAGGGGTCCTCGCTTAAAGTCTTGGGCCTTGGAAAAGACCAGTAGCCTACTTGTCCAAGAGACCTGACCACATTGCATCTGGTTAGCCTGCTTGCCTCTGGGCAGTAGCAGCCATAGCTACGCAGTTGAGGCTTTGCTCAGGAGTACACCGAAATGATGGATGTCAAATGCTCGAGTCATCTAGTATCAGGCTCTTCTGCTACCAGCCTCCTTCCTGATGATGACCCTGAGGAACCCCTACAAAACTTTTTAGAGGTTAACGACTTTGTAAAGACAGCCCACCTGGGCCTCACTGACACCTCACCGGCATCACCAGATGAGGTACTGTTCATGGACAGGAGCAGTTCTGTCCAGGGAGGAATCAGGTGTGCGGGGGCGATGGTGGTTGCCTTGAACCGAACCATCTAATCTCAGGTGCTCACCCACAGAACTTTGGCAAAGAAGGCCAAGTTTATTGCCCTTATTCAGGCTCTCTGGTGGGCAAGAGAAGAATCAGTGACAATTTGTGCTGATGGCGGGTATGTGATTGCAGTAGCTCACGCGAGGAGTGCTGTTGCAGGGTATGGGGACTCCATAGAGGTAAGAGGGAACCGGGCCAGACGAAGCGGCCTGGAAGGCTGCCCTGGAAACCAGTGGGGCCTTCACAGATTCTGGTGGGTAAAGGCTGAAATCCATAACTAATTTTTACTCAAATTCTTACAGGCTTTACAATCTACCCAGAAAGCAATCCAGAAGCACATATGAGACGTTCTGTTTTCCAACCTGGTGACTCTGTTTGGGTAAAGATCACCCAAGGATTGACTCCTACCTGGAGGGGACCACATACCATCATCCTGACCCCCCCCCCCCCACTGCTCTCAAGGTTACAGGACTGAACACCTGGATACCAGAAACACCCGCTGCGGATTCGTTTCTCCACAAGGCTAAAAGAAGCTGGTGGGACAAGGGAGTGCAGAATGAGGAGGAAACTGGTCTTGCAAGGCATGTCAGGCCATAAAAACTGTGAACAATGCACTGCCCTGGGTGAGAGGGGAATGTCATTATCACTGGCTCCAGGACAGATCATCAGATATGGCCTGGGGACTCTTAACACCTGGAGGCCTTCCTGTAAGCCCATGAAAGGAAGCAGAACCATATCTGCAAGGCAAAGACCCCAGTGAGAGATATATAGACAGGCTCTCTGCATGTTTCTTCACTCCGATTTGGAAATTATTCCCAGAGTTCACTAGTGTTAATAAATGGGGTCCCTCCTTTTCTCTAAGAAGCATGCTTGGTATTTCTTTGGTTTTCTGTAACAGTGTTGCTGAGAAGGCTAAAAGGGCTAATTCAAAGGTAGCCCTGATGTTCTGCGAGAATGACCTTCAGCTGAGGCATTGCCTCCTTCACCAAAACTGGATTAGCAAAACAAGCCAGGAGTGCTGCCCTGAGGGAAGGGTGGATTGTTAGCTGACACTGTAATTTTAGAACACCTGGGGGAAGGGTGGATTGTTAAACTGGCATGGAATCTTTGGAACATCGGGAAAGGGAAGTTGGGAGTTGCAATTCCTCCAGGGTATGGAGGGAGGGAACATATTTGCAATACAATGAACTCCGGAAGCATATATGAGGCAAGGTTCCCGCGTGTTGCTTTGCTCTGATTTGGAACCTTCCCAGAGATCGTGCGCATTATTAAAGCTGTGAGTTCTCTACTCCTTCAAAGCATCACTTAGTTTTTTTGGTCTTTCTGCAATATTGCCCTAGCCAGTTTGGACAGAGCAAGTTGGCCTGTGGACTGATGGGTCCCAGGTTTGATTCCAGTCAAGGGCAGGTGCCTGGTTGTGGGCTCTAGCCCCAGTGGGGGTGTGTGTGCAGGAGGCAGCCAATCAATGATTCTCTCTCATCATTGATGTTTCTCTCTAGCTCCCTCTCGCTTCCTCTCTGAAATAAATAAAAAATATTTTTAAAAAGAAATCAGAAGTGTCCATACCATCAATTTAATATATAGTCATTGCTCAGTATCTGTGGGTTCTAGGATCACCAGGGATATAAAATTTGAAAATGTTCAACTCCCTTAGTAGTTCAAGTCCCTACATATTTATGATCTATGGTTGGTTGAATCCTTGGATATGGAACCTGTAGATAGAGAGAAATGACTGTATTTCACTTTATTTCCCCACAAATTTCTTTTGATCCTGTTTTATGAAGAATCTGAGTATATTTGCTATCCTCACATATTTATAATCCCTGTACATAATGCAGTGATCAGAAGGGGGCTATGGATGTGTGATAGGCAGTTAGACAGACATAAGCAGAGCAGGGAAGATGGGCCAGAAACAAAAGGGCACTGGAGTGGAAAGCCCTGAGTGAGTAGCACCAGACCCTTGTAGGGTGGGACCTTGCCCCAGGGTGACCTTTCCTCCCCTAACATAACCCTGATCATGTGGTTTGGACCCTCCTTTCCAAATTGCTGGTCATGCAGATTAGACCCCCTGACCTTTCCTCCCTAGAGATAACAGCTAGGCCTCAGTTGTATTTTGGCTCCAGGTCCAGAAAAGCAGAAAAACCAGGTAAAGATGCCAAGCCTGTCCTTGGGAACAGATGCATTGGATAATGAGCCCCTGCCCAGGGGCTGACCAATCAATCAGCGGAGACCCCAACTCTGAAAGGACACTGGAAAGCTGCTCACTACTCTATTGAGCTCTTTCTCTGGGAGCTCCCCTAAAATTCCCCCCCTTAAAACCTTTAGGATGGAGGACCTGGAGTACTCTGCTCTCCTGGGAGCAGCCCAGACCTTTCCCTTCCCTTGCCTCTTCCCCTTCCCCTCATTGCCTTCCTCACTCCCAAGCACCAAGGCTCCTTCTTTTGCCTCTGTAACTTCTTTCCTAAACCCATTTCTTCTACTACTCATTTCTTTCACTTCTGTAATTTTCTAAATAAGTGTTCTTTTATAGTATGAGTTTTGGATCTGAATTATTTTCTACCCAGAACTCAAGTACCGAGGTTGCTGAATCACGGTTTGGTCTGACCCCACCAGTCTAATACCTGGTACTGTTCCCGGTGCCATCGAGTGAGTGTGAGGGGAGATCAGGGAAGAGCAGATGGTTCCAATACAGCATTGGTAGGATAGCTAGGTGATTTTGAAAAAACGTTTTTACTGATTTCAGAGAGAAGAAGGGAGAGGGAAACAGAGACAAACATCAATGATGAGAGAATCATTGATCAGATGCTGCCTGCACACACTCCACTGGGGATCGAGCCTGCAATCTGGGCATGTGCCCTGACCAGGAATCTAACCATGACCTTCTTGTTTGAAGTCAGTGCTCAACCACTGAATCACATTGGCCTGGAGCAGGATAGATAGGTTTTGATAGATCTGATGCTTTTCAGTGTGGGGAACCAAGGCAAAATTCATTTATGAACAATTGTGTGTGTGTGTGTGTGTGTGTGTGTGTGTGTTTAACAATACTCCATAATGACACAAAATTCTTAAAATGTCTTAAGGCAATTGATTTGAGTACTTTTTAATTATAAAGAAGTAGAATAGTCTGTAGAACAAATAACTCTAAGTTGGAAGCCTTTGGTATCCATTTTGATATTTTAATGTACACTCTCTGAGTTTGTTTCCATTTTTAGAGAAAAAAAGGGAGGCAAAGCTCTGAGCATGACTCAGTGAGATAATGTGGTATGTGAAAAAACTTTATAAATGATAAAAAAAAATTCCAGTCAAATAAAGACTATTGTCACCCTGACTGGTGTGGCTCAGTTGGTTGAGTATCCTTCAGTGCATTGAAAGATTGTCAGTTCGATTCCAGGTCTGGGCACATGCCCAGGTTGTGGGTTCAGTCTTGGGTCTGGGTATATACTGGAAGCAACAGATTGATGGTTCTGACATCAATGTTTCTCTGACATTGATGTTTCTCCCTCTCCCTTCTTCTCTAAAATAAATAAAAATACATGTTTTAAAAAGATTACAGTTGAAATAAATTTCTAGACTCAAGATACAGTCTTTCCTGCCTGGAGTGCCATGTTAGCAAAACTGAATGTGGGTGACTTTCATGTCTGCTCTGCTTGACCAGAAACACAGTTTATCTGGTCAGCCAATTCCCAAGGACCAAGCCAGCTCTGGGCTCTGTATTTATTTCCTTGTTCCATTTCACTCAAACAAAGTTTACTATGTGGCCCCAGTCAATCAAATTTTTTTCTATCGTTCTCCTTGTTTTTGATCTTTCATCCTATAAAAGATCTTTGCTTCCCATCTGATTTTACCTTTCTCTGAATGGAGGCTGTTCGCCTCATGAAGTGTTAAAATTTGTTTGCATCACCTAAATTGTCTTCTTTAATCATTTTAATATTATTATTTTAAAAAATCCTTTAGTTTGAAATAAGAAATATTTTCAGAAATACAGAAAAGTTGCATACATTAGTGCAAAGAATTATGATATACTTCTCACCCTAATTCCCAAATGTTAACATTTTACTTTCTTTGCTTAACCATTCTCTCCTCTGTCTCTGTCTCTTGCTTTCTGTGTCTCTGTCATGGATGTTTTCTCAGCAACTTGAGAATAAATTCTAAGCATAATGCTTCTTTCCCCCTAAATACTTTAGTATGTATTTCCTAAAAATAAAAACATTATCTTACATTATCACAGTACACAATAAGGAAATTAACAGTCAATATAGTAATGTAGTAGGTAGTTAGACATGAGGAAATTAGGAACCATGAGCCAGGTAAGCCCTGAGTGCCCAGCAACGGTAAGTGTAGGGTGAGAACTCACCCCCATGATGATCTTTTCTCTCCTACCATATTGCTAGATACGTCGTTTGAATCTTCCCTTGACCTTTCTTCCCCTGGCATGTCACTAGTTATGTGGTAGACCGCTTCAGAGGCGGGACAAGGGGACCAGGGAATAGCCTATGACTCCCTTACAAGCCCTTGTATGCCAGGTGCAGAAAAGCAGCAAGCCCAGGCAGGGTGAAATCACAGCTGACATCAGGACTAGCTGTGATGACCAATCAGCAGAGACCACGGCCCTGAAAGGACACACCTGCAAAGCTCATGAATATTCCATTGAGATCCTCCCCTGAGACCTTTAGATTAAAACTCTCAAGACAAAGGACTCATGTGTCTGTCTCTCTTGGGAGCACACCCTCTCCTTCCCCAGGTGCATATATCCTTGCTTTCTTTTTCCTATCCTCCAAGGGCCTTTCTTTTGCCTGTGTAACTTGTTTCCTGAGGCCATGCAATCCAGCTGGCTTAGTTCTTATATGACTTACTTCTACTTCTGTGACTTTTTAAATAAACTTCTGCTTGTATTTGAATCTTGGCTCTGAATTCTTTCTTATTCAGAACTCAAGTATTGAGGTTGTTGAACTGAGGTCTAATCACTGGTAACATGCTGGTACCATTTAGCTGCTAACACTACTATTATCTAATTTACAGAGCTTATTCAAATTTCACCAACTGCTTTCTAACCTTGAGATTTATTATCAAACTAGTGGCCCAGTGCATGAAATTCATGCACATTAAAAGGGGATTAATTAGAGGAAATATTTTAATATTGCTATTTGCCCTTTCTCTATAATAGAAGTGTCAGAGATTAAATAAAATTAGTAAAACGTATATGAAAATCTTCCTCCTGTCAGAGTCTGAGGTGCACCATGGAACCCAGAGTCAAGTCTTCAACCACCCATGTGCACCTTAAAATCGCTTGAGACCCAATCCTGGATGGCCCCCCTTCATTGGACTAGATCCAGATGCAGTCAGTCCCACCCTGTCAAGCCCTGCCAGGTAGGGGGGTACAGCCTCAGGTCCCCTGGGTGCCAGCACAGGGGTCACAGCCTGAGGTCCCCCATCAAGCCCTTCTGGTTGGAGGGAGTGGCCTGTGATCCCCCAGCCTGGTGCCAGGGCAGGGGGCACAACCTGAGGTCCCCTGGCCTAGTGCTGAAGTGGGGGGGGGGGAATGGCCTGAGGTCCCCTGGCCCAGCACCAGGGAGAAGGGCACACCTTGAGGGCCCTCGTCAAGTCCTGCTGGGTGGAGGGCACAGCCTCAGGTCCCCTGGCCTGGGGCCAGGGCAGGGAGCATGGCCTGAGGTCCCCTGGCCTGGCACCAGGGAAGAGGGTGCAGCCTGAGTTCCTCTGACCTGGTGCCAGGGCGGGGGGAGCAGCCTGAGGTCTCCTGTCAAGTCCTACAGGTGGAAGGCACTACCTGAGGTCCCCTGTCAAGCCCCATGCAGGAAGTGGGTGGGCACGCAGCCTCAGGTCCCTACTGATTGCTCCTTAAGGCTCGTTATGGGAACTTAGCCTCAGCCATGGGTGCAGATTGACCGGAGTGATGGTCAATTTGCATATTCCCTCTTTATTATATAGGATGGCTAACAATTTTAGAAAATGTGCATTGGAATATATCTGATTCCCAGGAGTCATAGGAACTAGAAAGGAAAAGTAATAAAGAAAAAGTGAGGTAGTTTTGCTCTCTGAATAAAAGCCACTTAAAAGAAAACCCTCCTTCTAAAAATAATGCCTCCATCATTGCATATATTGCCAATACTGAAGAAATGGTTGATTTATTCATTAATTCATACTTCATGAATTCAGTGAATGCTTATTGAATAACTAGTATATGTCAGATATTTTGCTAATTGTTAGAGAAAGTAAAATATGAAAGAAGCTAAAAATCTAATTAGGAAGATGCTGTTTTCAATACGGATAAATAATTGATTCAGAGACCATGAAAGGAGGGAAGAAAAGGCAAAAAGAAATCTCCATCACATGCAAAAGGGAGAATATAATTTCATGAGTTGTGTTGTCAAGACATGGTTTGAACATAGTTAAAGAATCATTTTTTTCCTTGGCATAGGAAATACATATTTAAAAAAAACCTATAAATCCAGCCCTGGCTGGTTTGTTTCAGTGGATAGAGCACTGGCCCACATACTGAAAGGTCCCAGGTTTGATTCCAGTCAGGGGCTTGTACCTTGGTTGCGGGCACATCCCCAGTAGGAAGTGTGCAGGAGGCAGCTGATCAATGTTTCTATCTCATCAATGTTTCTAACTCTCTATCCCTCTCCCTTCCTCTCTGCAGAAAATCAATAAAATATATTAAAAACTTATAAATCCAGAAAGAACAATGTATTAGCTCACTTTCTATATCTTTATTTATTAGTAGTGGCCTGGTGCACAAAATTTGTATAGGGGAGGAGGTGTCCCTCAGCCTGGCCTGCACACTCTCTAATCCAGGACCCCTTGGCAGCAGTCAGACATCCCCCTCACAATCCAGGACCATTGGCTCCTAACCACTCACCTGCCTGCCTGCCTAATGCCCCCAGTGGCCCTTCCCTGCAGGCCTGGTCACCCCCAATTGCCCTCCCCACTGGCCTGATTGCCCTTAACCATCTGCCAGCTTGATCTCACCTCTAACTGCCTCTGCCTCAGCCCCTACCACCGTGGTGTTGTCTGGAAGGAAGTTGGACATCTGGAAGATGGCCAGGTCTAATGAGCATATTACACTTTTATTAGTATTAATAGATTATATAGGATAGGATTGATTAAATGGGTGGTGGGAGCCTTTTTCAGCAGGAGGAGATGCTCTTGGCAGACAAAAATACATAACCTCTATATCTGGACTGATAGCCAACCATATGCACTATACTGCCAAACTGGTTATTAAAAAATTGAATCGCTTTCTTACAATTTACACTAAATAGCTGTTGCCCATAAAACCCTTCCTCAGCCCCCACCTTAGTTTCTGCCTTTGCAAGTCACCCAGATTAAGTTCTGATTGGACGGTTTCTATGACAGTCAGGGTCAAAAGCTCTGCCTCTTAGGCAGCCATTGGCTCCTCGCAGTTCACCCAGGGTTAGTTCTTATTAGTCGGTTTCTATGCCATTTGCTCCTCTGGGAAATCTGGAATGGCCTCGCCTTCACATCAGTGCCAGCCCTTCAGTCATGCCCCCAGCCCACGACCAGGTGTATCTCTGACCTCTCTGAGAAGTGGCACTTCAGGTCTGTGCTGGTGGCAATTTTGAATTCTCATCCCTAACCTAACCTTCTTACAGTGTGAGCTCTGTGGAGGCAAGCATTTGTCTTATTCACTCTTAGTTCACTCATAGACTTTACCTGTGTCTGTGCATCTATGCTAGCACTGCATGGTGACTGGTTGAACAATTGTTTTAGTCATCATGGTCACTGCCTTTTTATATATAGAGATTGGGAATTATGTGCTTATGCGAATCAGTAGATTTGGATTTTTAAAAATTTGGATAAATATTATTTTAAAAATTACAATAAACAGCACAACAGACATTGAATATAAATTATTTTTTAATCCTCACCTGAGGATATGATCTTATTTATTTGTTTACTAGGGGCCCGGTACACAAAAATTTGTGCACTCGGGGTGGAGGGAGTTCCTCAGCCCGGCCTGTGCCCTCTCACAGTCTGGGACCCCTCAGTGGATGTCCTATGATGGCCCCAGTCTGCCAGGC
>PVJC01007681.1:0-50772 GCA_004026665.1 Murina feae | reverse complement strand
CCTGGCAGACTGGGGCCATCATAGGACATCCACTGAGGGGTCCCAGACTGTGAGAGGGCACAGGCCGGGCTGAGGGACTCCCTCCACCCCGAGTGCACAAATTTTTGTGCACCGGGCCCCTAGTATTATTATATTTATAAAATGGCACTATGTTAGAATATATATGTTATCTCCATTATTAGCCATTTGGCTTTGTAAATTTCATGTTTTTATTATAACTTTATAGGTACTAAGGTAAAAATCTCCAGCCCTTCAATTTTCCCAAGGCTACTTGTCTATTAGAGTTGGGGTTCAAACTGACTCTACAGCTCTTTCCATTCGCTCTGAGGTCTAGAGAAAGCTGTCTGGGGGTGGTGGAGAACTTCTAGCATGTTCCTCACCTATGGAGGATCACGTCACTGGTGCATATATGACATCAATTTAAATGTGAAGGATATGCTGACCACTGACAGAATTAGGGACAAAACTTGGTGGTTTCTTCAAATGTGCTTTAAGCTCCTAATTCTATGAAATTCATGATAAGTACCATGTCAGTAATGTAAGCACATTCTAGTTTTAGATGCATAAAATGTACACAACTGAGTTGGCTTTTTCAACATATTTAATAAAAATTTTACTGTTGAAAATTCAACTTGTGGAAATTAGCATATCCAACTTCAGGCAAAAATAAATCATCATTGGCTGATTTGAGCACTATGCATTGCATTACCATAGTACTTGATCTACTTATTTGTCACTGTGCTAGGCAATCTGACGCTCATGTCAACATCCTGGGGGAAGAATGGAATGCTCCAGGATTTATGTGTATATGTGTGTTTGCAATAGAAGATAAAGGTAAGAACTGAAATAGACTTGGAGAGAAGCCTGTCTTCCCAGAGAGAATTAAGAACTATATGATTCTTGACCATGAAATTTCCCTCCAGACAAGGAGAGCATTTAAACCCTGAAATCATACAAGGTTGCAAGAAACTTGCCTGGATAACAGCCAATGAGTTGGGGGTGAGACAATATCTAAGACATTAAGTCAGAGCAAAAGCATTCTTTTCACAAAAGAACAGGAAAGAAAGTCCGATGGTCTGGTTTCAATACTTCATAAGATGTTCTTTTTCTTTTCTTTTTTGAGGGGAAAGGTGATATAAGAAAATTTAGATTCAGATAAAGATCTATTACTGACAGAGAATTTAAAGGTAAATCCCTTTATAATAAAAAAAGATGAAGCATATATTATTGTAGGGCAAATGCTGAGCTAAGCATAAATAATACCTGAGGTTTTATTCCAAAGATTTTTTTAAAAAGTAGCTATTTTACACACTGCAGACACATTCTAGTAAAATTCTAGTCAAAATCCCCAGCTTTATCCATTGTAATACTTTTTAAGTAAAACCCATTGACTATTATTTGTATCTAAGTTGAGTGGAAGTGGATATGAGATGGTTTAAATAAACTCTTGAGTTGTTGATCAAAGGAAATTGTTTAATGGTGTCACACTGAATGTGTACTGTCATCTTCCACAAGGACATTTTAAGGCCAGACCTCAGTCAGAAATTCTATCATTTCACCAATGGAGAATAGTAAAATAATGTCCTCTTTTTTATTAATAAAAATTGTATATATTTAAAGTATATATTGTGGATAAAAAGGAAGCATCATTCACTGCTATTGGGAATTAAATTGATACAGCCACTATAGGAAACATTATGGAGGCTCCTCAAAAAATTAAGAATAGAGTTGCCAGGTGACCCAGCAACCTGTCTTCTGGGTATCTACTTGAAAGATTTGAAAACATTTATTTGCAAAGATAGTATGCATCCATATGTTCATTGCAGCATTATCCACAGTGGCCAAGACATGGAAACAACTGAAGTGTCCTTAGATAATGACTAGATAAAAATGATGTGGTAGATATATTCAATGTAATTCTACTCAGCTATTAGAAAAGATGAAATACTACCACTTGCACAACATGGATGGATCCTGAGAATAACATGTATGCACAATAAGTCTGACAGGAAAAGTTAAGAACTATATGATTTCACTCATACGTGGGATATAAAACTGAAAACAATGAATGAACATACAAAAAATAAATAAACAAAACTCATAGACAGAGACAACAATAGAGTGATCACAAGAGGGAATGGGGAAGGGCATAGTAAACAGTACAGGGAGTCAAATATATGGTGAGAGAAGAAAATTTGACTTTGGGTGATGGGCACACAATGCAAGATACAGATATAGGTATCATATAATTGAAACCTATATAATCTTATTAACCAACTAGGGGCCCAGTGCACAAAAATTTGTGCACTCGGGCAGTTCCTCAGCCCGGCCTATGTTTTCTCGCAGTCTGGGACCCCTCGGGGGATGTCCACCTACTGGCGTGCCTGGTCAGCATGGGTGTAGGGGCTGATGGCTGTTTGCAGGCTGACCAAGCCCCCCAGTGTGGATCCTCACCCCATTGGGGTGTGGCCAGCCTGGGTGATGGGCTGAGGGCCATTTTCAGACTTTCAGGCTGCCCACAGTCCCTTCAGGTTTGGGTCCTTACTGGGGTACCTGGCCAGCCTGGATGAGGGGCTGATGGCTGTTTGAGGCTGCCCACAGTCCTTTCAGGTTTTGTGTCCCTACTGGGGTACCTGGCCAGCCTGGGTGAGGGGCTGATGGCTGTTTGCAGGCTGGCCAAGGCACCCAGTGGTGTCCCTCACCCCATTGGGGTGTGGCCAGCCTGGGTGAGGGGCTGATGGCTGTCTGCAAGCTGGCCAAGCCCCCCAGTGGTGTCCCTCACCCCACTGGGGTGTGGCCAGCCTGGGTGAGGGGCTGATGGCTGTCTGCAGGCTTTCAGGCTACCCACAGCTCCAATTGACCCAATGTCCCAGCAAGGCTGACTGGAAGCAGGTTCCTGGGGTTTGTTTATCTTCTGTAATTAATACACTGTTCCTGTAAGCGGTGCCTAGGCAGTTAATGAAGCCTCCTCTCTGCTTCAGCTCTGGCTTCTATAATGAAACAATGTTTCCCTTAGAAATCAGGCCGGCCTGCTGTTTGCTTCAGCTCCTGAGACTTCTAGGATTGAAACAATGTTGCAAACACGTTATTCCCTGGAGTGGAGAGAAGCCCAGGTGGCCGCAAACAGTTTCACTCCTGCTGCAATGGAAACTGCCTGTTTACTCAGCTCCCTGAGTGCCGGCCTCCATGTTGGCTGGGTTAATTTGCATATGGCTGCTCTGATTGGTTGGTAAGCGTGGCTTAGGCATCACGAAGGGATGGTCAATTTGCATATTATGCTTTTATTATATAGAATGTCACCCTAATACATTTAATTCAAAAAAAGGAAAGCAAGTGTATAATCTGATGCTTAGATATCCATATACATAGTGAAATAATTACCTTATTTTTAGCTAATTAACATATCTCCTCACATACTTTTGTGTGTGTGTGTGTGTGTGTGTGTGTGACAGGAGCACCTGAAATCTACACTCTTAACAAATTTCCAGTATTCAATACAGTATTATAACAGGCTCAGATGAGGGTTAGCAATTAAGGTATATACTATTACACTTTTTTATTTTCATTTTTTAAATAACTGCAACTTCTTTATTTTGTATACTTTAATTTCAGAACAAAATGAACAACAACAAAAAATCCTCCACAATACACAACATCCAAACCTGATGTCAAATGTGAGAAGAAAATGTTTGAGGCCCTTGTAACCTGATTTAGGCAGACAACAGAGTAAAGAACAACAACAACAAAAAAAAAAACCCATAAAAAACAAACAAGCAAAAACAACAAAAAACACTAGACACTAGCAGAGGAAACCAGACAGGTTGGAGCCACTCAGGCTGCTGAGGGAGCCATGAAGACACTACACAGAGGTCACAGGTCTACAGGTAGAGATTCCTAACCTACTTTTTCCATACAAGAGACATCCTCATCACCCTCAAGGGGAGGGGATCCCACCAGGAACAGCAGCACTAGGTCCTTATGCTGTCTCTTCACCTTCATCAGTGCCCAGACCTAGCTTCACCATGCAGTGGATACGATTGGAGTGGGTCTGTGGATCCTCAAGTGAAAAGCAAGAAGAGATTAACACACTTTAAGCAGCAACACCACAAGGTCTTTGACAGTCTTGTCCTTGTCTGTCTCCACCTTTTGCCACAGTCTCCACAATTGGGGTAGTTGAGCTTTCTGGCCATCATGTAGCCCATTGGAGGTTTGTTCCAAAGTGTGTGTGGGGGAAGGGGCTTTCATGATGGGCACCATGTTAGCTGTCCAGCTATAGGTACTACTCACAATGCAGCTGGGTGAAGACAAGCCCATTGGAGACTCTTACCTTTTAACCTTCGTATCCAACATTTCTTTCATGAGTTTGGAGAGGTTCTCAAACTTGGCCATTCTCTCTTCCACTTCATGTCTTCTCTTCATGTAGCTCCAGGCTCTCCTTGGAGCTTCAACAATGTTTTTTAAAATGACCTTCTAAATTTTGCTCTGCTGGAGCAATTCTTGGGAGATGTTCATGAGGAGATCCTCAGAGTCAACCATACCATCGATGGAATTGAGATACTTTGGTATCAACTCATCACAGCTGGCCATGATGAACACATGGAAGACAGAGTTTGATGTGTTTATTCTTCATCTTGGTTTCAAAGTGGTCAAAAAGGAGCCCCTCAGGGGATGAATAGCAATGCCCTGAATTCCAACTGACCTTCTACAGAGAAGTGCTTGACTGCCAAGTGGTCTTCCCAGTCATTGGCAAGGCTCTTATAGAACTCTCCATGTTCTTCCTGAGTGATGTCATCAGGGTCCAAACGGGGCTTGGGCTTGTTCAATTCTTCTTGATTTATATAGTTTTCTTTAATCATCTTTGTTTTCTTTTTGTTATCCTTAGCACTATCATCCTCTTCATCTGAACCCATGTCTTCAAACTCAGGTTTCTCCTCATCATCTTTATCTCACACATCTTTCTCCCCTTTCTCTTCCTCTGCTTCATCTTTGATTTCTTTCTCTCATTCCTTCTCCAAATAAAGGGTGATGGAATAACCTATAAACTGAGTGCTTCTGCACCAATTCTTTGACCTCCCTCCCTCTAACTACTCCATCTGGTCATCTTTAAGGTGGAAGATTACCTTAGTACCCAGGCCATAGTTGGCTTGCACAGTGAAGGAACCCTCAGCAGAAGACTCCCAGGCATACTACTCATCATCATTGTGTTTTGTGATCACAACCACTTTCTCCACCACCAGGTAGGCAGGTATATATCCAGCAGAGGGCATAGTGGATATGATAGTTCTAGTTTTAGTTTTACTCTTTGTATCACAGTTGAAGCAGAATATAAAGAAAACATAAAAGAAATTGAAGAGCAGGGAGGCACAATAAGCCATAGCATCTCATGAACAAAATGAAAAATAAACTATTTCTGAAGCAATCCTATATAATAATAGAGGAATACGCTAATTGTCTGGGATGCTGTAATGTCATGACCACTCAGCAGGGGGCATGCATGGCAGGAGTGGATGGGCAGGGACTGCCATCACCAGGAGGGCCTCCATGCAGCCCAGCCTGGGGCAGCTCCCGGTGGAAG
Organism: Murina feae; assembly: GCA_004026665.1. NCBI lineage: Eukaryota > Metazoa > Chordata > Mammalia > Chiroptera > Vespertilionidae > Murina > Murina feae. The sequence continues at coordinate 45,197 of PVJC01007681.1, read as the reverse complement.
AAGCCCCCATGCAGCCTGGTCCAGAAGCCACCTGGCCCGGAGGTGGCCTCTGATGGAGGTGGCCCCCCAGCAGAAGCACGCGCAGGCCCACCGCACTGCCTGGCCCGGGGACGGCCCCCAGTGGAGGCGCGAACAGTCCTGCCCAGTGCTAACATGATGCTGCCCACGTACATCCCTGGCCGGGTTGTGGCACTGCCTGTGTGTGTTCCTGCCCAGCACTGAGGTGAAGCTGCTTGCCTGCATCCTTGGCCAGGGATGTGATGCTGCCTGATTCTAATTAATTCCCTTTTAATGTGCACAAACTTCGTGCACCAGGCCACGAGTAATTTATAGAAGGCATTTTGCAATTATTATTAGAGAGAAGTAAATTTCCTTCCACCAAAGCACTAATAAAAGTCTAAGAAAGTAAATAGAGAATGACCACATGGTTTTTGATATGAAAGAGTGGCATTGCAGCAAAAAATCTATGAGGTAAATACAGTGTAGGAATATGCAAGGGACTCAGCAGAAACTGAGGGAAAAGAAAAGAATAAGGACAAGAACAGAACAGAGACAATTCTGTAAACCACATTGGCTAACTCCTTTTATATTGAGGAAAAATTGGAAACTTATACTCTGAACTCATTAAACATTTATTGTTCATGTTATACAACCATGTTTGCAATGACTAAATAGGAAACAATTTATATCTTTCACTCCATAGTGTTTGGACTCTTTCCAAAGATAGTTTTTGCTAAACTTCATGAAGATCCAAAACAAAGATGAAACTTCTATTTAGAAAGATAGCAGGATCAGGAAAAGCAGAATCTAACATATCAGTTAAGATTGTTATGATCTGAGTAGGCAAGAAATTTAAGGATATTCCTAAATTAACATGGCAAACAAAGCTTATATCTGCCAGAATTTAAACAATGCACATTTAGAAAGATAAAAAATACAGTGTAAGATCCTAGCCTTTGAAGTTCTTTTATTACAAATGTCATGAAGGAATTTTTCCTGATCACTTATCTATATTTCTTCTGAAAGCTCACAATTTATTTTTTCTTTAGGCCTTTCTTATCTATCTTAACCTTTCCTCTCCATGTCACTCTTGTGTTCTTCAAAATCTTCCTTTCATATTCATTGAAATTAATGCAGTAAGAAGCTTGAAGCACTGACATGTATGCACAAAAGACTAGCTGCCTACATTCTTATCATTCCACTTTTTTAAAAGCATGTTTCACTTATACAATACGATAAAATAACTCCTCTATATTCATAGAAATAATTTCAATTTCTTCTAATGTTTTTGTTGTTGTCAATCCTCACCCAATGATATTTTCTCTATCGATTATTTTTTTCAGAGAGTGAAAGGGAGGGGCGGAAAGAGGGAAAGAAAGAGAGAAACATCAACCTGCAACCCAGATAGATACTCTACTCTTCGAGCAGGCTGATACTTCAACCACTGAGCCACACGGGCCCGCGCTCTTCTTTCTAACTTCTTGTCAAAGGGAGTCCGTTACAGGCTAGAGAATATGTTGTGCTTTTAAGCAGTGTGGGGAAAAACAAACTGCAAACTGATTTTACATAAGAAAGATATTATATACAACTGTTAAAATTTAGTAAGAAAGAACTTTGTAGAGGAGGTAGTCTGAGTGACTGCTCCTGGATAATGATACAAAGTTAATAAGCATATAAGACATTTCAAGGTATTGGGGGAGTGATTTGAGGAAGGGAATTAGGCAAATTGGTGCAAATGCTCAAGAACAGAAATATACAGAAAGATGTTTCAAAATTGTCCACAGAATATGATGAAAAGAATGAAAGAAAAAATGGTATAAAATGTTGACCCTAATTAGCAAGTGTAAAGGAGGCAGGGGCTTGAACAAAGCTGTGCTTTGAGGACATGAATCTGTCACTTTCAATTGTAGACAAGTGATCAGAAAAAAGTGTAGGTAAGCACCTAACCTGCAGTGAACTTTAATAGGAATGATAGAGAAGAGGGTGAATCCATACAACGGGAAACTTGGAGCTTCAGGAAGCAGGAGAAGTGAGAAATATGGAGTCAAAGAATATACTTTTCTGAAACTGGATGCCTAATTGAATAGAAACCAAAGGATAGAAAAGGGCTACTTCATTTGATTTAGTCATGTTGTACATGAGGACTATTATAGATATCCAATTTATAGTAAAACCTTTTAATAAGCAGATTTTCCCTTCATTTCAGAATTTATAACTTTCTAAATACTTAATTCTTGAAGAAAACATATTCGATTGTGATAGCAAGAATCATAAGACTTTAAGCAGTCTGAAAAATGTTCAAGATCAAACTCACAGTAATGCTTCAAACTTCCTCTGCAAATTTCCATCATGGGTGATGAACACTGGAAAAGAAAGACTGACAAGAATTTTCTTCAGCACCTACTAGTTGAGCAAAATTTAGTCAACTATTTAACATCCTTCATTCTTAGATTTCATATCTGTAAAGTGAGCTGTGTATGTAATGATTAGTGGGATATGTCCACCTCTTTCCACAGAGTTATAAGAATCAAGTGAAATAAAATCAAATGTCCCTAAAGTGTGTCTCTAAGCTATACGGCACTATAAATTATGTGGCATTGAGGCACAGGTAGTAAACATGAGTTGCTAGTAAATACTCTTAGTTGTAACTGATATAATGACTAAAACTATCTCTACTAAATCAACTATGGCTACTTCTGGCACTACTGTCACTATTGAGGCTGTTTTTTAATCAATGGGATCTTCACCATTCATTAAAAAGAGAAGGTCAATTGATCATCTGATTATCTCTGTCTCTTCCAGAACCCATTATAAAAGAAAGGTAAAGAAATAAAATTGGCATAAATCAACAGAGATGGGACATAATATGGCAACTAATTGTGAAAAAAAAAAAGAAAAATGGAAAACAGATCAAACAGCAGTCACTGACTTTATAATGATGAAGAAGATACAGCATACATACAATCCCTGAAAAACTCCAGAGATTTATAAGACCTAGCAAAAGGTAAAAAGTGGGAATGAAAAAAAAGAGATCATTTGAAAACAATTACAATGAATATATGACCACCAATTCCTCATACCAATGCAAAGAATATCAGCAATTACATGTCTACTCTACAGGCAGAATTTTTAAGCATTCTCCTAGAGAAATGTATCTAGAAGCACAAGATTCAAAATCAGCACACATGAGGAAAGGTGCAGGTGAGGCATGTAGTTTAAAACAAGAAAGTAAAATGAACATTTGTACACTGAGTGTCAGACATATGTCCCTGCTGGGAGCCTAAACAACAACAGTGACTGTCAATCCTTCCCTGGGAAGGCTGTTGAAAACATCATCTCCAGATAATCTGAAAATCCTCAGAGCAATGATATGTCCACATTCATATATTGTGGAAGAGTGCCCTAGCCAAAAAGCCAGTTGCCCACCCAATTACCATATTAATTAGTCCCTTATCCTTTGGTTCATCAGTATACAAAGGGCTTCTAAACTGATATTTTAATGCCTCTATACTAATAAAAGGGTAATATGCTAATTAGACTGGGAGACTTTCCAGGAGACCTTCCAGAAGTCCTTCTGGACAAAGTCATGGTGGCAGGGCCAAGGCAGAGGCAGTTAGGGTGATCAGGCCAGGAGGGGAAGGCAGTTGGGGGTGATTAGGCCAACAGGGTGGGGGGCATTTGGGGGCAAACAGGCCAGCAGGGGGGCATGGGGGCAAGAAGGCCGGTGGGAGGGTGGCAGTCGGGGGTGATCAGGCTGGCTGGGGAAGGCAGTTGGGCGCCATGAGTCCAGCTGGGGAGAGTAGTTGGGGTTGAGCAGGCCAGCAGGGGGAGGCAGTTGGGGACAAGCAGCCTGGCAGGAGGGGCATGGGGGTGAGAAGGCTGGTGGAGGGGAAAAGTTGGGGGTGATCAGATCAGTTGGGGAAGGCAGTTGGGGGCCATGAGGCTGGCAGGGGAGGGCAGTTGGGAGCAATCAGGCTGGCAGGGGTGGGCACTTGGGAGTGAGCAAGCCAGCAAGGAGGGTAGTTGAGGGGCAAGCAGACAGCAGGCAGAGTGGTTAGGGATGATCAGGTAGGCAGGTAGGTAAGTGGTTAGGAGCCAGCGGTCCCAGATTATGAGAGGAATGTCTGACTGCCAGTCGGACATTTCCCAAGAGGTCCCAGATTGGAGAGGGTGCAGGCTGGGCTGAGGGACATGCCCCCCCCTATGCACAAATTTCGTGCACTGAGCCACTAGTTTTATATAAAAAGGAACAACTAAATATCACCTGACACTTGAGAAAAGACTACAACATGGAAAGCTGAGAAAAATGTAGAGAAATGATATGTCAGTCTTAAGGAAAGAGAGATAACTCTAAAAATATTTAAATATTTACTCTCCACAATGAAGTGTTAAGGCATGCAAAATTTTTAAATGCTACGAAGACAAAAATCATACACAGAAAGAACTTTTGCAAATTAAAGTATTGTAAGAAAATTCAACTAGAAGTTATAAAGGTAAATTTAAGAAAGTCTTTTAGAAAAAAACAAAAATATGTACAGTTGGGAAATATGAAGTAAAAGTTACTTACAGAATCAATCTAAAAAGAATAATTTCTGACTAAAAAGTTCCAGAAAGCATAGATGGACAAAATAAGTGGGAAAAAAATAGACAAGATAAGTTCTAGAATAAAGTACACAAATCTACAGATGGTGTGATACAATCAATGAGAATGTCTTACCCTAAAGCCAATTATGAGATTTCCAAATATCAGTGCTAGAGGAAGATTGTAAAGTTTTCTAAAAGAGGGGACAGTGCCACATATATAAGATATTTATAATGATTTCAGATTTCTTAATAGCAACTATGGATTGTAGAAAATAATTGTCCTCAAAATTCTGAAGGCAAAAATCTCCATCCTTAAATATGCCAAAATAAAATATCCATTCAGTATGTGAGTACAATATTTCTCCTTTTTTTAATGAAATGACTTGTAGGTATACTTTTTTGCACTATTTCTGAGGAATGAATGATGTGTCTCAGAAAGTGAAGGGTCAAATCACAAATGTGTATCAACTCAGAAAAGAAGAAAATGATTATGGGAAAGAGTTCCTCTTTAAAAATGGAGATTTAATAGAATGATATAGCATTTAAAACAAACATAAGATTATGTGGATAGCAAATTATGCAAGTGAAAATAAAGGGAAATTACTACCTCCAAGAAGACCAAATAGCTACCTGAATCTTTCTGGTTTGCCCTATGCTACAGGCTTTCTGCCACAGGATTTTCAGTGTTAAAACCAGGACAGTCCCTAGGAGAGAGGGATATTATGAAAAGTAGTGAGAAAATAGAATTCTTTTATATTACTACTAGGGGCCCAGTGCACAAAAATTTGTGCAATCGGGAGGTCCCTCAGCCCGGCCTGTGCCTCTCGCAGTCTAGGACCCCTCTGGGAATGTCCACCTGCTAGTGTGCCTGGTCAGCCTGGGTGAGGGGCTGATGGCTGTTTGCAGGCTGGCCAAGCTCCCCAGTGTGAACCCTCACCCCATTGGGGTGTGTTCAGCCTGGGTGAGGAACTGAGGGGCATTTTCAGGCTGCCCACAGTCCCTTTAGGTTTGGGGTCCCTACTGGGATACCTGGCCAGCCTGGGTGAGGGGCTGATGGCTGTTTGCAGGCTGGCCAAGCCCCTCAGTGGGAACCCTCACCCCATTAGGGTGTGGCCAGCATGGGTGACGGGCTGGGGGCTATTTTCAGGCTTTCAGTCTGCCCATAGCTCCCATTGACCCAATGTCCCAGAAAGGCTGGCTGGAAGCAGATTTCTGGGGTTTATTTATCTTCCATAATTGATACACTGTTCCTTTAAGCCGAGGCCTAGGCAGGTAATGAAGCCTCCTATTGGCTTCAGCTTCGTGGCTTCTATAATTGAAAGAATGTTGCCTTAGTAGACTCTAGGCAGGCAGTTTCCTCCATCACTGGTGCAATGGAAGCCTGCTGTTTGCTTCAGCTCCGAGGCTTCTATAATTGAAACAATGTTGCCTGGAGCACAGAGAGGTCCAGCCAGCCGGTGGCAGACAGTTTACTCCTGTGGCAATGGAAGCCTCTGTTTACTCTAGCTCTGTGACTGCTGGTCTCTATCTTGGCTGGGTTAATTTGCATACAGCCTCTCTGATTGGCTGGTGGGCATGGCTTAGGCATCCCGTAGAAATGTTCAATTTCAATATTACTCTTTTATTAGATTAGATTAGACTCCTGGTGCATGAAATTCAAGCATGGTTAGGGTCCCTAGGCCTGGCCAGTAATCAGGGCCGATCTGTGGGGCAACCAGTGGGGTGATTGGGGAAGGGGGGCCCGCTGGCACCCACCTTGGCTGGGATGGGGCCCTGTGGGTTAGGGGCAGCTCCTGAGTTGGGTGTCTGCCCCCTGGTGGTCAATGCGCATCAGAGCAACTGGTCATTCCACTGGTCATTCTGCTCTTTGGTCGATTTTCATATTAGACTTTTATTATATAGGATTATTTTTATCATCATCATCATCAGTAGTAGTATGAGTTATGTCTAAAACATTAATTACATTTACATTTGCAAAAAATTGGGGGAGAATATATTTTAAATATGTTTTATTATTGATTTTAGAGAGGAAGGAAGAAGGAGAGAGATAGAAACATCAAGGATGAGAGAGAATCATTGATCAGCTGCCTCTTGCATGCCCCTCACTGGGGATCTAGCCCACAACCTAGGTATGTGCCTTGAGAGGGAATTGAACTGTGACCTCCTGGTTCATATGTCAGTGCTCAACCACTGAGAAACACTGGCTGAGTAGGGGCTTGGGTGGGACAATATTTTTAAATTCTAATGCATATATCAAATATAAAATAAAGAATTTTTTAAATTTGCTGTTGTCCTTGCTGTGAATAATTCTATGCCAATGAAATGTGAATATCAGGCTAAAACACTATTTGCTAGTGTGGTACCAACAAGAAGATTCCTTCAACTTAATATTAATAAAATGTTGTCAAAATTATGTATAAACTCATAGTATTAAACACATACACAGTATTAAACAAATTAGTTCTCTCACCTGAAGAAATGACAGGCTAATACATTTGCACAATCTGACATAAATCCTGAAAATCTCCCCATCTTTCTAAATATATGTGGCATCAAATCACCTTATAGAATCCTTATAGAATTGATATTGTGCTTTTGCCTAAAAGACATTAAACTGGGTGATGGACACCGTCTGCTAACAATAGGAGTAGCATCCCTGAAGTATACATTACCAAAATAGAGCCACACCCAAGAAATGCTTTAACCATTGAGCAGAGCTCTAAATTCAGCCAAGATGTTTAGAGGTTAAATGAAATGTCCCAACTCGGCATTATAGCACATGGAAATTACCGATACTCTCTTATGAACTATGTCTCGATCAAGTTTTATTGTGATCATTAAATCCCACCACAACAGAAATGCATGTGCAGTCTTTGCTCCAAAGTCACAGTCCACTTAGAGTCAAATTACAAGCTTATACTATTAAGACTGTTAACGGTTAAGACTGCAGTGGCTGTTAAACACTTCATTTCACTAGAGATCAGGGGAAACACCAAAACGGACCAATGCAAAGGTTTAATGAGATACTGACATTTAAAGAGGAAAGATTTGTTTCATAAGACCAAGACCTATGCTCCATAGACTCCATTCAGAGAGAGACTTGCAGCCAAGCAAAATGTGAGGGTTAGATGCTGTGTCCTTGATCTCTGAATCAGCAGGACAGAAAGGCTGGTTGGCGAGGTTAAATTGTGCATGCTTCAGCACACTTCCACTGCCACTTACAAAACAGATGCTTTCTTTGTCATCATGTGAACATTCAAGGCACGGCCGTCATTAATTCACAGGTCAACCAACAGGAGGAGAGTATGTGGAACTGAGTGTAAGAAACTTCTACCTTGTGGTGATAATACAGGGCTCTGGGGAAATATTCACTTAAAGTTCTTCCACATGGTTTTACTAGACAGACATCTACACTTTACCTTAAGTTTCAGCATCTTTCATAATGTAAGCCTTTCACTTGAACACTGAACCAGAACACAAACATCACATCTATTTTGTCACATTTCTGGGACACTCTATAATGCAAGTTTTGAAATTATCTTAGACCCAGCTGTGGTGGCTCAGTGGTTGAGCATTGATCTATGAACCAGAAGGTCACAGTTTGATTCCTGATGGAGGCACATGCCCATGTTATGGACACAATCCCCAGTGTGGGGCACGCAGGAGGCAGCTGATCAATGATTTTCTCATCATTGATATTTTTAGCTCTTTCCCATTTCCTTCCTCTCTGAAATTATATATATATATATATATATAATCTGATAAAAGAGTAATATGCAAATTGATCCTCACTCCATTACACATACAAGGCACGCCCACAAGCCATACCTACCAACCAATCAGGAGCAAATATGCAAATTAACTCAACTAAGATGGCAGAGCTGGAGTTGCCCCACGCAATGGAGGAAGCCAGGGCCCTATGGGCCCTGAGCTCTACTCAAGGCTACAAAGTTTCAATTATAGAAGATAAACCCAAGATACCTGCCGAGCTGGGACTCTGTGTTCGAGCAGGGGACCAAGGCAACAAAGTTTCAATTATCGAAGTTAAATAAATTCCAGATACCTGCTTCCAGCCAGGCACCCCAGTAAGGACCCGAACCCTGAAGGGGCTGTGGCCAGCCTGAAAATGGCCCTCTGTCCTTCATCCAGGCTGGCCTGGGACACCCACCTTGAAGGGGCTGTGGCCAGCCTCCAAACAGCCATCAGCCACTCACCAGGCTGGCCAGGTACCCTAGCAGGACACCCCTCCCTGAAGGTGATGTAGCCAGCCTGGAAATGGCCCTCAGCCCCTCATCCAGGCTGGCTAGGCACCCCAGCAGGACTCCTTCCCTGAAAGGAATGTGGTCAGCCTGAAAACAGCCCTCAGCCCCTCACCCAGGCTGGCCAGGCACCCCAGTGGGACTCCCACCCTGATCCAAGACACCCTTCAGGGCAAACCAGCTGGTTCCCGCTCATGCACCAGGTCTCTATTCTATATAATAAAAGGGTAATATGCAAATTGGCCCAAACATCAGAACCACTGGGAATGACTGGTCACTATGGCACACACTGACCACCAGAGGGCAGATGCTCAATGCAGGAGCTGCTCCTGGTGGTCAGTGCACTCCCACAGGAGGAGCTCTGCTCAGCCACAAGCCAGGCTGCCAGCTGCCAGCACAGCAGTGGTGGTGGGAGCCTCTCCGGCCTCCTCAGTAGTGCTAAGGATGTCCAACTGCAGCTTAGGCCTGCTCCCCCCTGGCAAGTGGACATCCCCGGATGGCCCCCGGGCAGCCAGAGGGATGTCTGATTGCCAGCTTAGGCCTGATCCCCTGGGGAGTGAGCCTAAGCCAGCAGGTGGACATCTCCTGAGGGGTCCCAGATTGTGCACAGACCGGGCTGAGGGATTCCCCTGAGTGCACAAATTTTTTTTTTGCCCACAGAAATCCTCTACAAAAATAAAACTGTCAACTTATATAAAGAGGCTTGAGGAGATTCTCAATATTCCTATAATTAATGTACATGACTTGAATACAAAAATGAAAAAAATTGGATTGGCAAGAAAATTATTCTTGGAGTCCCATATGCTTTAAAACATGCATTCATTAACTTGATAATTAATAAAAACTACTATTCTAAGTTACTGTAAGAGTATCCTCTTTTCAGTTATGTAAATTATATACACATAACACTACATGTTTAAATATAAACTGAAGAATCTAATCAATTATCAAAATAACAAAAAAATTAGTAACAAAAATATCCAGATATTATTATGCTGATCATTACCATTTTCAAACACACATGTTTAGAATCAGTCTTTTAATATGAAAGCTGAAATAGAATTGTGCCTACTTACTGATTTTTAAATAAGAAAATGACTTCAACATAATCATTACTCTTGGAAGAGCACCACATTTTATTACTGCATTACTAGTACAAACAAAAAATTTGTCCACTAAAAGGTCAGACCATCTGCACGGAAAGTAAAGCATTTATATATCTAATTGATTGTCTCCATATTACATTATCCAGATATTTGTAAACCATATCTCACCATTGAAGGACATCTGTGACTATGCCTCAGCAACAAAGCAATACAATGCCAAATAATCAATGTGCAGTTTACAATGGTTATGCCCTTAGCTGAAGAGAGGAAAATTTTTGACAATATGTTAGCAACAAATAAAAGGCTATATAACTACCCTAATCAGTCAGGCTGCTTTATTTTACATCAACACTGAAAAACTGTACTTACAGTAACACTCACAAAGTATACAACTAAATAATTTGCTAAAGAAGCAATAAAAATGACTAATAAATATGATTATTTAAGGAAATCAGAACAAAACATTCTTGGTTATTCTTTATTTGTTATGAGATAAAAATGAAGAAAATGTTATTGAAGAATTACTATAACTGACTATATTGTGTATATTGAGTGAATGAGGACGAATTCATAATATTCCTAACTACCAACTGTATTATATGATGATTACATATATGTGATTTTTTTCAAATACATATGATATTTTCCTTAATAGGTATCATACAGAGATATATCTTTCCCTGATACATTCCCCAGTAGCAAGGAAATTTCATTTGCTCCTCTGCTTAATATTAGAAGAAAAGCTTGATTTATCAGTAATTTAGGTTGGATTGATATTTGATTTCCCAGTATCTTTTACACAGGTGCTGATCTTTTATTTGGTTGTAATATATCGAAGAATTTAGTAGTACTTCCCCCACCCCTTTTCTCTGATTCATAACATATTTGTAATAGTTCTTTGTCTCTTCCACAACCAAGGTTATGGGAGCAATAATCTCTAATTTACCCATTTATGATGTTGTTGTGGTCCAATCAGTAGTAACTCTCACCACAACTAAATGCTTGTTGACAGATGGATGAATAATCACAGTGTCCATTCGAATAAGCCAAAGGGTAGCAACTGTTTTCAATAAGAATGATAGTAATCAATCAAAGTGAAATACTAAAACTGGACTTGAGTAAATTTTATTTGGATTTCTCTATTCAGAGGCTTACAATTGTAGCGCATCTAATTGGTAGGTAGCCAATCTCTGACCCTATCCAAGTGGTTTTTCAAAAACTTAATGTTGGAGTCATGGGTAGGTAGGCAACACTAACACAGCGGCATTAATTAATTTAACAAATACTTATTGGACACTCATTCTCTGTCTTAAGTGCTGGAACTGTAAAAGTGAACAGGAAATCCATGAGCCCTCTTCTATGGAGTTTAAAATATAGTTGAGGGAAAGTTAAAACGACTAAATGAAGAAGTACTTTTTTTTAAAAGAGGAATAAATTGTGATAGGTAATAAAACAGAACATAAGCTGAGGTAGGCATTAATATGAGAATAAAAAGTGCTTAGAGAAAGCCTCTAAGAAAACGAGTTACTTGCCCTGAGACATAAAAGTTGGAAAGAAGGGAGCCTCGAAGAGCAGGGAACAGCATTCCAGACAGAAGATGGTATGAGCCTAGTGACAGATAGGAAAGTCACAGAATGGAACATTCTATAGCTGCACATATAAGTGTCTATTTATTGAAACCCTTTATCTCAAATTATTTTCCTCTTTCTTTAAGAGCATTAAGTTTTGACTGACCATTTTGGAACTCAAAGTAAAACTTAGTTTACTCCGGTGGAAAAGAATTCTTGGAGATGGGATGTACTTAACTACATCCTTAAATGCAGGTAGACATAAACAATGTAAATGAATACATTGACATAGGGAAAAAAAATGGCCTTATACTGTTAAGATGCTAAATGACTCAGATAATCATGTCATGAGCTCATGTTTAATCTTCACCGTAAGATGCAGCATGGGTTTTGCATTTGTAATAAAGTCTCGGGTAATGTTGATCCTTCTGGTCCATGAACACATTTTGAATGAATCACAAGATTCTTGACTAACATAAGGCATGGTTAGGGTAGGATCATAATGTAAATGGAACTAGTCTTGTATGACTATTATGATTTGTTTAAATGTACTGCTAATGGAAATAAGGACTTATTCTACAAGTTTAATTCCTGGAGAAAATTGTACCTTCATGCTACTTTTAAATTGTATGCAGATACACAAAGTTATTATGATATGTGCACACATGCATTTAAATGCCAGTAAAATAAATCAATCTCTTTTAATGGCTGCTCAAAGTTCTCAATACACTATTCTTTTCTCTGCAAATTTAATCTTGTAATCTTCAATTGGCTAGATGCATTATGGTTTATGTTTTGTCTGCCCCTGAAACAGCAGAAATGGGCCTCTGCTAGAGAGGACTATTAGATTAAACGGACAATTAATGTGATTCCCTGTGCCAACTCCTGTGGAGTTTAGCCAAAAGGCTAGAGTGATACAGACTAAACATTTAATGTAAAATGGAAGTGATGCAGAAAAAGTCCTAGCAATTTTGTTATCTGGAAGAGAACTCTACTGCATTCAAGGAACAGCCTTTCCTTACAATCTTTGTGACTAAAAAATATAAGCAGCTGGCAGCAGAAATGCCTTCTAAGAGACCAAAGTGCTTTGATCTAAAGAAATAAAGCTTTGAATTTGAACCAGTGAGTACATTAGAATCTTATTCTCTAAGGATATTATTTTACATGCTATGCACCTGTTTTCCCAGAATCTTTCATAAGGAGGAAATTCCCTATTCTTATTATAGCCTATCTCTATCCCAGAAATGTCACAATTTTATAGGCAATTGAAGTAACTAAATAAGATTAAGTCACCAAAGATTTAGAAGTCACACACACACACACACACACACACAACTACCTACCTAAGTTAGCAACATTGAGAGTTTACACTCTCCAGTCAAAATTAAAGACAGATGTAGTTATCAATGCTAAGACATTAACAAATTCAGGGATGCCACCAATTCAGACTTAGAAGGTCTTTGACAAACCATTTGGAAAAACACTTCATAGTCTCCCTAATGATTCAGTCAAGAAATTTTAAGATTTGTATTATTCACAAGGAGAATAAAACAAAACACAAATCATGTCCAGAAAAAAAAATGAAAGAGGTAAAAAGAACATGGCAACCGATCTATGCAATAATAAAAGGATCAGAGCAATATGATTTAGCAAAACACAACCAGAGCTAGGACAGAGTAATAACATGTTTCTTATCAAAGAAATTTGTTCATGTTTTCTTTACAAATCGTTATCCACTCTTGTAATATTATTGTAGTTTTGCATGAATAAGGCCCTATTTATTAGAACTAAATATATTTATTCTAAATATACCAGTAGACCAAGGGAAAAAGCACTATTTTGAGGATATGAAGCTCTTAGTGTACCTAGACCAATTTGCCTCTGAAGACCACAAAGATTTGTTTCTAAGAAGTTCACTCATGCTTACTATATAGAATTATTCCTGTTTATTTGTGTGTCAAATATATAACATAGAATAGTGAAGATAGTATTTCTTAGGATGCAAATATTAAAGGGTCATAGAGTCCAATGCTTGTGAGTAATTCCCTTCTCGACTAAGGTCCTCGGGTGGGAGCTTTGGACTCTGCAACTCCTAGGAACTCTGGTCTGGAATTGAGAAGCATTAGGCCACAGAGCACTCAGATTTGCACACCATGAAATCAGTGGTGCTTTGCAGGCAAGGACTTAATTTAGAAAATTCCAAACTGAATATTTTCCTTTGTAATTACCCCATAGGTACCTGGCACTCACGATGCATTTGTGATCTCTGAATGACACCAACATATTCTCTAGTACTCCCATCCTAGAACTCTCCTCTCTTTTCTTTACCTCCTATTGCAACTCATATAATCCTCTCAGCATTTGCCTAACACATGGATGTGCTTCTAAATGTTTAATAACAAGATCAATGAAAAAAGTGCATATGTATGTAAGTTTATCATCCATTTTATTGATATAGAGAATGTGACACATGCAATTTTCAAATAATCATAAGATATAGAATACTCTATTTATATTCCATATGGCCAATTAGATCCTACAGATGCTTTTGTTGATTTTTTTTTTGCTGAAGTTTTGTAAGCAGAGCCAATCTATGGCTACAATTGAAGAAAACTGATAAGTAATTGTAGTTGCCACAGAAATGTTGGTTCATCTGTATTAATGATTAAGATAAAAGTGAAGCAGCTAAGACGTATGTGGTAACCAGAAAATTATATGCATGACATCTTTGCTAAATTAGTTAATAGTTTTTGAATACTGTTGAATATTGCACTTTTTGCGCTATTTAGAATGTAACAGTACAGATGACACACTTTCATTTTTAACCTGTATAGCTCACTTTCCCCCCTCCCATTTTTTGAAGTGTAGAAAATAACAGAACAATGCAGCAAGCCAAATTCATAGCATTTTCAGATTTCTGTGGTGTCCATACTTCCACCGTGGCTACTTTCAGGCTAGCAACGTGCCCTTGCTTCATGCAGCATGGGACAGAAATGAGCAGGGCATTCAAGTATGCAGCATTTAAGCCATACATGTAAGTAGTCTGAAGAGCATAGGAAATGTTAACATGTAATAAAAATAATACATTGGTGTTTTCAGTATTTATAACCTTTATTTTTAATATAGTGTATGCAAGCTTATATTACTTATATCATCTAGTTTCTATTAATGATGATGTTTAACAACCAGCTTGCAGAATTCTTGAAAACTTAACAGTAGGTTCTTATGAGCCAGTGAGAGTCTGCTGCAGCATATGGCGGAATGCAACCTATCCCTCCACCGTATCCTAAATACCACTGCCATTCCTAGTCTAGGCCTAGCAATCGCTCTCCTGGCCTGATACAGCAACATAGAAACTGACTTCATTGTGCCCCGGTCTGGACTCCCTTTGAAGCCAGAGGAGCTTGCACAAATCTCTTATGACACTTGTTAATTAAAATCCTCTAATACTTCCCTTTTATTGTGAAGATCAAGGCAAAATCTCCGTTATTATAAAAACCTTCCAGTTGTGAAAAGTATATATGTCTCAACTTCACCTTTCAAAACACAACCCGGTGAACTACAACGCTCTAGGCAAAGCTTCCTGAGTGCTTTAACCTTTTTCACAAATTTCCACATGTGATTTCATTTTCTTTTGTCTCTCCCCAACTTTATTCCCCTGACTCACCTTAACACACCTGGCTCAAACTAACCCTTGTCACTGCACCTCACCTGAGTCCGGGGGACTTTCTCTGTGGGTGTGAACCATGCGCAGCCCCTTCATAGCTGCAGTCTAAATTTTAATCGTTGATTTACTTAACTGCATCCTTAAACAGTTGAACAGTTCCTTGGATAGGAACACATTAACGTTCGTTTCCTTTAGTGTGCAGAACGCTGCACTAAGCCCTTTCCACTTTTATGTCGTTTGCCTGAAATGATGTGTGATATTTTATACGTTAGCACTGCCCGAGGTCACATGGCTCACAAATGGTAGAGCACTGGATGAAAAGCAGGTCAACATAAACACAGAGTTTGAGTCCTCTGCAACATGCCATGATTCACTTCCAGATTTCGGGAGTCCCACACAGTGCCTGGCAGAGTAACGCTTGGTAACAAATGGAGTTTCACTGGGAAATCTGGTGATTCTCAAGTGTGTTTCTCTACGGATCAAGTGGATCGGTGTCGCTAGGAGAGCTGACTAAAGTGCAGATTCATGTGCTCCTCTCCAGCACCACAGAGTAAGACTCTTATGCACGCTACACATTGAGACACCCTGGATTAATTACGTGTGTGCAATTAACTTTGGAAATCATTTCATGTTCTTCCGTACTCATATTCGCTGTGGCCTGATATACAGTGGCACACAATGACAAAATATTCCTGTCATATTGATACAATAGACATAAATTATCGCCACCTTCTGTCTCCTGTGAACAGACAGAGAAACAGATGTCTAACACAAAGTCCAGCTTAGTAAGCAGCCCCCACTGGGCCTAATCCTGGGATCTAGATGGCCTCCCCGAGGCATTACCTGTGATGGCGCGGGCAGAGCTTTAGTCAAATTTAAACCCCCTAACTCCAGGTTTAATGACTGCATATTGCTAACTTGAAAATGGCTTGGGTGGGATTCTTTACTCTATAGAAATCAGCAAAGGCTACAAATTAGGCCTGTCTCTTAACTCCCAAGAGCCATTTTTCATATATTAACCAGCCTGCTGTTGAATCACCACCCCAGTACCTCTGGTTACTATGGGACAATCTTTTTATTTATTTTTACTATTTTTATTAATTTTAAAGAGGAAGTGAGAGGGAGAGAGAGAGATAAGAACATCAATGATGAGAAAGAATCATTGATCAGCTGCCTCCTACATGCACCCTACCGGGGATGGAGCTCACAACCCAGGCATGTGCCCTTGACCAGAATCAAAATTGAACCCTTCAGTCCACAGGTCAACACTCTATTCACTGAGCCAAACCAGCTAGGGCTGGGACAATCCTTTTTAACAGGTTGATGAATCTCTTAGATTCCCACTATCTTATGCCATGAGGGTCATTTGTCAGAAAGACCTTCTTTCAAAAATGTTACCATATATAATTTCCTAGTTCAGTCAGTACCCATCTCCTCATGTTATGTGCTTTTTCTCCTTATATCCTTAAACTCGCAGCAGAGGTGTGGTGGTGTTTTTTGATTCACGGTGTTTGTTTATACTGCCTTCTAATTTAGAATCAGTGTCATTTGTTCTTCTCTGAAGTCGGCCTTGCTAATATCATCCTATAATCTGAATATATTTCCTATGTCATCATTCACTAGTGTTAAGTCTTCACTGACAACTAATCTATGTGGTGCTACTTTTTGCCAATTTATTTTAGTCAAATTTAAAAGTAAGATTATGGGAGACAGACACCATTATTTTCATTTGGTATTTACTCTTTTGTCCTCATTCTCAATTTTTTTTAAAACTTTATTCCAAGTAGAAATTGTACTGAAGTAAATAGCTTGTTTTACAGCCATAAAATACTTGTTTTAAGTATTCCCTTTTGGATACTTAAATATTATAGCTCATTATGGGAATTGTGAATTTGAATTATTTATTCTGGAGAAGAGAAGGCTGTTTTTACAAAGTAAACTAGACATAAATTCAACCTATAGATCTAAAAAATAATTTTAAAAAAAGATATTTCAGGAAGTAGAATTGCCAAATAGTACCACTGGTTGCCAAGAGTGGTTCAAATTTCCTTTCTTAGTGTATTACTTGAATTGTTTGGACACTTTGATTGCATATAGCAGATACTAACTTGAGACAACTTTATTTTAAAGAGGAAGACTTATAATCAGAATACAGAAATATAACATAACAGCCAAGTCATGTTAAAATGCAGATAGCCCACATAAGATGAGTTAAAATCAGGAAATGAAATGCTAAATGAAAACCAAAGAAGATTCTTTTCTACTCTTATTTCTCTTCTCTCCCTCTGCTACTTGATTATCTCTCTGTAAAATAGCTTTTCTGCTACTCAGCCCACACTCTAAGAGATTACTTCTTCACAGCTCTTGTTTGTTAAATGTTCTCTTGGTCAAAACACAAGCCTAGACTGAAACTGAAAAATCCTAATCCAAATTCCAATTTCTCTGAGAAAGAACCCTGACCCTATTTAATCCTAGCATTTTACCACAGGCATATGGCATATGTAAATACTGGGGACTATATTCATTTTCCATGCTGCATAATAAATTACTTCAAATTTGGAAGCTTAAAATAATGCACACGTATTACCTAACAGCTTCTACGAGTTGAGGTTCGAAGCACAGCTTACCTGGGTCTTCACAAGGTTGTAATCAAGGTATTTTCCTGCGTCACATTCCATCTAAGACTCCAGAAGAAAAGAATCTGCTTCCAACTTATGTATTCATTTCCTTAAGGCTGAATCACTGAAGGTCCCAGGCTCTTACTGTCTGTCAGCTGAGGCTGCCCTCCTGTCCTAGGCCACCTTCAGTTCCCCTTCAGTTCCCTGCCATGTGGTCCTCTCCATAGGAGTTCACCATGTGGATGTTTGCTTCCTAAAGCCCAGGGGGAGCACCTGTCTCTCCAGCTAAGATGGAGTGTTATATAACAAAACATAATCAAGGGAGTAGCATCTCACTTCTTTTGGCATATAACATAACCTAATCAATAGAGGGACCTTCCATTCGCTAGCCATATACTATTAGCTAGAAGCAAGGCACTGGTACAACCATCACTCAAGGAACCTGAAAAATGTGGGATTTATTGGAAGTTACCTTTGAGAGTGTCCACCACAAGGGCCATGGCGGGAGGGCCAGGTGGGGTGCGGAGGATGGGCCGAGACCTGCCCCTGTGGCCACCGCAGCCTCATGGCCCACAGTTCCTTTTAAGGTGCACGAATTTGAGCACTTGGCCCCTAGTATTCCATAATTTAGTCAGTAAGCAACCAGTTGAGAGAGACTCATTAAGCTTCTTAGTATTATCTTTTATAGGTGTGTTTTCTGACATTTGATGCTATATATATACTTGTATTTATAATTTCTACCAATATTTATTTTATGAGATTGACTCCAAAGAGGAGACTTTATAGTGAAAGGATGTACATATCTATAATTGTATTAGAATTTCCAGTTTACTGTCTAATAAATCAAAGCAATTCACCTATATGTAAGAATTACATGAGTACTATTTGCCCACATCCTACCAGTAGATATTGAAATTCTAATTTTTGTCAGAATAAGTAGTATAAAGTTCTATTTTATTATAACTTTATAATATATTTGCAAGAAAAAATATTTTCAAGAAAGTCTATTTAAATGCAGTTAAATTATAATATAAAAACTTCTTGAAAAGCAACAAGAAAATAATTAAAACTCAATTGTGAAAAGGTAATTCACAGGAGAGCAAACCAAATTCTCAATAGTCATGAAAAAAAATACACAAACTCAAAAGGGAAATGAAAATTAAAATGAGCAATATGAACTTGATATATATCTGATCTGAAATTTTCTTGACTGCTTCTACTGATTTGAAATTTTCTTGACTACTATTCAACAATTATTCTTTCATATAAATGTTCATACAACATTTGGAGCTGCAGTAAATTTATATACTATTTATTTAAAATTGATACATTTATCTTATGAAGTTTTTCTACCCAAGAAGGTATTGTATGTTTATGTTAGTCCAATATATTGTTTATTTCTTTATTAGAATTTTATAGTTTCTTTTCATAAAATTTCTTTAATTTATTTATAAAAGTTTTATAGTTTTTTTACTCTTGTCAATAGAACTTTTACATGAATATTTAACTCATATCTAGTTCCCTTATAGGCCTTTAATAATTCTAGCAGTGCACTTCTAGAATGTTTCTTAATTTTGTGGGTGTACAAACATATTATTAACAAAAATGAATACCATATACCTTTTCCAATGTTTATAGTAGCTTTTACATGTTTGACTCATTACATTCACAGATATATTAAATATATAGATAGATATAGTAGGTATTTCTTTACAGTTTTATTATAATGAGTTTCACCACTGTAACAATGCATGCCATGGAATCTGATAAATAGTAATTCTAATACTGCAGTAATTGCTTACATTTATATTTTACTTACAGTGTTACTAGAAATAACTGCTGAATTTCATCAAATTCCTTTTCAGCATTTATTTATATCACCAGATTATTTTTCCTTTAATTGATTTTTATAATGAATAATAAAGATAGGTTTCATGATGTTACATCATGTTTCCTGCAATAAACCCATTATTGCCATTGTATATTATTCTTATTAAGATATGGATGTACTTTCTAATATTTTATTTAAACTTTTGATCTATATAAAGATGTA
The DNA here is from genome assembly GCA_004026665.1 of Murina feae. Classification (NCBI taxonomy): domain Eukaryota; kingdom Metazoa; phylum Chordata; class Mammalia; order Chiroptera; family Vespertilionidae; genus Murina; species Murina feae. The sequence continues at coordinate 25,342 of PVJC01007681.1, read as the reverse complement.
AGACTGTTCTGTGGATTTCACTTTTTGTAATATATACAGGGTGTTCCAAAAAAATGTATATACACTTTGAATAACTATAAAAAAGTGTTTATTACAATACATTTTATTTTCAAAAAGTAACAGAAATCAGCTGTTAAAATAGGTATACATTTTTTGGAGGACACCACCTATAACAGATTGTATTGCTAAAATATTCTGACTTTTTAAACTGATCATGGAAATTTCCACTTATTTCTATTTTTTTCCACTTATTGGAAAAATGAAAAGAAGGGAGAGAGAAAGAGAGAAAAACATGGATTTGTTGTTCCACTTATTTATGCATTCATTGATTAACTCTGTGGTGACTAGGGCTTGAACCTGAAACCCTGTCTCATCTGGAGACCATTCTAACCAACTGAGCATCCAGGCCAGGGCTTGTTTCTATTTTTTAAATATGAATGGCATCTGCTACCTAAAGGAGAGCAAAACTTTTTAGCAAATTCTTTTAATCCTATTGTTTTTAACAAAAGATTTTCAATCATTATGCAACCTCATTCATGAAAATGTTTGTATTTTAGATTTCTACTTCTTTGTGTTAACTTTTATAATGTATATTTTGCTTCAAAGTCATTCATTTCTTCTAACTTTGTTTTAAAAATGTTTTAAAGTTGTAGAACTATTCTCTTATAAATTTTTCACCCTTTCTTTGATCTGGATTTGGGTTCTTTTTCCTTCATCTAATCTTATGTATTTTGTTACTCCTTTAATTTTTTAAAAAATATATTTTTATTGATTACAGAGGAAGAGAGGAGGAGAGAGGGAGAGAAACATCAATAATTACAGAGAATCATTGATCAGATTCTCTCTGCACTCTCCACACCAGGGATCAAGCTGAAACCAAGCATGTGCCCTGATCAGGAATCAAACCCTGACCTCCTGTTCATAGGAAGACACTCACCCACTGAACCACTCCAGCCACGCCCTTTCAGTTTTTAATCAGATCAAAGTTTACATTTTCACTTATAATATACTAGGGGCCCAGTGCACAAAAATTTGTGCACGGGGCGGGGGGGGGGGGGGTCCCTCAGCCCGGCCTGTGCCCTCTCGCAGTCTGGGACCCCTCTGGGGATGTCCACCTGCTGGTGTGCCTGGCCAGCCTGGGTGAGGGGCCAATGTCTGTTTGCAGGATGGCCAAGCTCCCCAGTGGAGACCCTCACCCCAGGGGGTGTAGCAAGCATGGGTGAGGGGCTGAGGTCACTTTTAAGGCGGCCACAGCTCCCACTGACCCTACGGGCCACCAGACTGGGAAGCCGAGGTTGGGGTGGTGCTGGCCACCTCATGGTCTCCCAGGCGGGGGCCGCGGGGGTCCGGCTGCCTCGTCCTCACCTCCCCCCACCCTCCAGGCTCCCACCTGTGAAGGCATCCGCAGGCCCAAGGCACCAGATGCCTTCCCAGGAGGGAGGCTCCCAAGATGACGGAGGCCACAGCCCAGGAGAAGCCGCACACCAGGGCTGCGGCCTCCGCCATCTTAGCTGGGCTAATTTGCATACAGCAGCTCTGATTGGCTGGTGGGTGTGGCTTATCCCCATCCTGGAGAAATGGTTAATTTTAATATTTTGCTTTTATTAGTTAAGATTATTCAATCTTGAGAAAATACTATGAAATAGTTATTGTTATCTCTGGTTTACTGATGAGCTATTAGTTTCTCCCAATCAAAAGGACATATGTATATTAAATTATAATAACCATTTTCTATGCCAGAATAATGGTGAGATTATATATATATATATATATATATATATATATATATACATATATATGTGTATATATAGATCTAATATAAGAAAAGAGTAATATGCAAATTGACCATTACCGAGACACCTAAGCCACACCCATCAGCCAATCAGAGTGGCTGTATGCAAATTAACCCAGCCAAGTTGGAGGCCAGCAGCCATGAAGCTGGAGCAAACCAGAGGCTTCTGTTGCAACTGCCTGCCTAGGCTGGCTGAGCCTCTGCTCACAGCCACGCCCACCAGCCAATCAGAGCAGCTGTATGCAAATTAACCCAGCCAAGATGGAGGCTGGCAGGGCGGCTCTGTACTTGGAGCCTCCACGGCCAGCATAGCTGTGCCAGGTGTGTCAGCTCAGTGTGGGGGGGGTCTGGCCTGGGGCCTCTCGGGGCATCCAGGAGTGCCCATCCTGGGTCCTCTGCTGGCTCTGCCCCTCAGAAGCCTCCATGGGGAGTCCAAGAGCACCTGTCTCGGGCCCACTGCCTAGCCCCGCGCCCTGGGGGCCTCCTTGGGGCATGCGGGAGCCTGGGGGCCTCTGTGGGGTGTGCAGGAGCAGCCATCCTGGGTCTGCTGCCTGGCTTTGCCCCCCAGGGGCCTCCTAGGGTCATCCAGGAGTGCCCGTCCTGGGTCAGCTGCCTGGCTTCGCCCCAGGGCCCTCTGTGGTGTGTCCAGGAATGCCTGTCCTGGGTCTGCTGCCTGGATCTCCCCCTGGGGCCTCCTCGGGGGCGTGCAGGAGCACCCGTCCAAGGTCTGCTATCTTCATCCACCCCTCAGGGGCCTCCACAGGGCGTGTGGGATCGTCTGCTGCACAGTGCAAAGAATCCGAAGCCAGTCCACTGCCCGCCTCCACCGCGGGTGTGTTTGCTCAGCAGCAGGGCCCCACTGAGGGATCCTGCACCAGCGTCCGCCCCTGGCTCGCCATCCAACTCTGCACCAGGTGTGTCCCCTCAGCAGTGGGGGCCCACCAGGCGTGTGCGACTGTGGGCCCTCCAGTAGGAAACGTCCAGGCCTGCACTCACCAGCCCTCCCACCCACCCCCAGCACGAACCCTGAAGGGGCTGTGGGCAGCCTGAAAATGGCCCTCAGCCCCTCACCCAGGCTGTCCAGGCTTGCCAGAAGGTGTCCCAGACTGCAAGAGGGCACAGGCCAGGCTGAGGGACCCCTACCCCCCGAGTGTACAAATTTTTGTGCACGGGGCCCCTAGTATATATATAAAAGTGCTGATAATTTTATTTATTAAGATAATATTGTGGCTGCCAATTGAGCAATAACTGAGAAAAATTGTGAGAATGACTATGTTCTTCAACACAGCATTGAACTTCTATGACTTGATTCTAAGGAACTAATTAAGATTATGCAGGAAGATTTTACTAACTTAGAATGCTTATTACTGTAATACAATCTAAAAAACTTCAAAAATTTTTTAGGCAAAATAAATGGCCATGAGAAAGCTTTGGATAAAAAAATGATACAATTCTACAATGGAATTATTAAACATATAAACTATGCAGTCATTTTAAAGCTGCTCTAGCATTACTGACATGGAAAAAATATTCACACAAAATATCAAAATGACAAAATTTTACATTAAATATTATCCAATTGTAAAAAAACAAAGCATAAACGTATTTGTGTGATTTATTTGCTTATTTATATTTTCTATAACAATGATACGCTCATGTAAGAGAATATAAAAAGCAATTTCTTTAAATATGTTAACTAAATATAATTTTAATGTGTTTTAGATTCCCGATGCATGAAGTTTGTGCACGGGGGAGGGGATCCCTCAGCCCAGCCTGTACCCTCTCCCAATCCAGGACACCTCAGGAGATGTCTGACAGATGGTTTCAGGTATAAACCAGTAGTCAGAAAACCCTCTCACAATCCGGGACTGCTGGCTCACCTGCCTGCCTGCCTGATTGTCCCTAACCACTTGCATGCCTGCCTGATTGCCCCTAACTGCCTTTGTCTACCTGCCTGATCACCCTAACCATTCTGCCTGCCTGTCTGATCACCCTAACCATCTCTGCCTGTCAGCTTGATCATCCCTAACCACTCTGCCTGCCTGCCTTATCTATCCTAACCATTATACCTGCCTGCCTGGTGCCCCTAACCACTCTGCATGCCTGCCTGATTGCCCCTAACTGCCTCTGTCTACCTGCCTGATCACCCTACCAATTCTGCCTGCCTGTCTGATCACCCTAACTGTCTCTGCCTGTCGGCTTGATCATCCCTAACCACTCTGCCTGCCTGCCTGATCTCCCCTAACTGTTCTGCCTGCCTGCCTGGTCATCCCCTCTTGCCTTGGCCCCTGCCACCATGGCTTTGTCTGGAAGGATATCTGGATTGACATCTGGAAGGTCATTCAGCTGTCTGGTCTAATTAGCATATTACACTTTTATTATTATAGATTTTAGAGAGAAAGAGGAAAGGAGTGGGAGAGAGAGAGAGAAACATCGATAGGTTACCTTCCATGGTGGTGGTGGGGGGGATCAAACCAATAAACTGGCTATGTGCCTAGACCTGGAATCAAACCAGCACTGGATGACACTATCAACTGAGCCACACTGTCCAGGGCTAAATTAATTGGTTTGATCCCATTATAAGCAACAAAAGCACTTTTGAGTTCTCAAACTTTCTAACATAATGAGTTATTTCAGTGAGGCAGAGAGTTTATAGGATATTTATGTTAACAACTTATTTATCTGTATGTCGACACCACTGAATGACACATTAACCTGAACTAAAAGACCCCAAAACAAATGCCACCATCAGTGCGTTTGATTTCTGTGATCTCTCAGCTAAAATGGCTCCATTTGAACTCTGACTTTCATCTATATTTCCCTTTAAGGCATTTTCTGCTTTCAATTTTAATATAGATTCTTGCAGAATCACCACTATTTATTAAAGTATAATCTCTGTAAAGCCAGGGAAGATAATTTAGTCACCTTTGTATCTCTTACTGTACATATCACAGTGATTTAAATAACATAAGTAATGGTTTTTGTGATGGAATGATGAAATAAAAGAATAGATGAGTGAATGAGAATTAGTGGGAAAACTGCTACTACGATCATTCATTAAGAAAGAGGGGCATCATACTCTGAGATTCCTAGAAACAAAACCTCAGGTAAGGGGGAAATACCAATGCTTTATTTGGGATATATAATTTCAGAGCAATACAAGGATAAGAGAACTGAGGCATCAGAAGCAGTGCAAGGTAATAACTTACAGTATTACTATCCATTATTGACACACCACACACAAAAAAAAATCCTAAGTACACTCACTCAACCACTTAGGATGTCATCGGCAAGGAGCCACTCTTCAGAACAGTGTGTCAGAAGGAAGAAAGAAGAGAAAGTGAATTCACCTGCCTGTTCTGTCTCTCCTCCTGCTCAAAGATTGCTCTACAAAGAGATAACCAGACCAGATCACACACACTCACTTCCGGATTATATAAGCTTTTGACAGCATCTCAGGAAGTCAGATCCAATACCATGTGCGGTGTCACCTGCGAAGTCTGGACGTTTTGCGAAGAGCAGAAATTCCATCCCTGATGCTGGAGGGCCTTGGGAGACATACCTCATGGGCTCCCTTGGCATCACTAGGCCTTGGCAGAGGCAGCGGGGAGTAAGTGGGCAAGAATGTGGAAGGCAGAATAGACTAAGGGAATATGAGGATGTGCAGAAGATGTAGTCGATTCAAGGCAATATCTAATTTCACTGAAATACAATTAAATCATTTATTATTTTCAAGATAACAAGTACTATTGTCGTAATGGGGCTTTATGGTTAGAACTCCAAGACATAGCCAACAATTAAATAATTGCTCTCTGAGGATAAAACTAAAACAATGTACAATTTATTTGTGCAAAGATATGTAAACAAGTAATACTGAATGTTTACCACGATCCAGCCATGTGCTAAATACTGTTGTTGTTGTTTTTTTTTTAATTATTCCTTGGTACACTAAAAGCTCTGTAAGGTAGACATTATCATATTTGCAAATTTAAAGAAGAGAAAAGTGAGTCTTGGAATTTTTAATTTGCCCCAAATTGCATTACCTAGTATGTGGTACAGGTGAGTTTTAAAACCAGGGTGCCTGATTCTAGAGATGGTGAGCTTAATGTATGACCCCCAAATTGTACCAAGACTAATTACTACAAGATGAGTACTGTGTGTCCCCTAAATATGTCAGAGTGATTATTAGGAAGAATCAGTCATTCATGGCATCTAAGGACAACAGGATTAGAGTAAAAAAGCACTGTCCGTAGATATCATGCCTAAGTCTGAGTTTGAGACTGTAGCTGAATTTGATGACAAATATTTATGGGGAAGAGGGAGACTTCAAATGCTTAACCTGAAGTCTACAGGGACATATTATAAATGAATGCAATTCCATTCTTTCTTTATACACCAGTCTCTGGGAGATTGCCCAATGCATCAGCCCTGAGGAGACAGAGAAATTTCACATAGTCTGGATATCAAGTTTCAGAGTTTGTAAGGTAGGGCCAAAATCTGGACAAGAGTGAATTCACCAGAGACTAAGGCCTTCCATGTGTGTTTGCCGATATGATGATTTTTATTTAAGGCCTTTTACTTTTGGACATTTATCTTATGCCTTTTAGATTTTGGTTGCTTTCTTGCAACCATAGTTACTATGTCTCAAATTTGATTGCTTGCTTTTTCAAAATGTCTTGTTTAACAAGAAGCGAAGACGAAAGCACACTTCTATGTCTAAGCCTTTACATTGGTGTTGGACTTGGAAATCATTTGTACTTCGCCTTGAATATAGCCAGATACCCAAGTAATCTTTGACAATGATCGCTGAGTGTGAATGACTAGAGCCTGACTCTGCCTACGCAGGGCTTTTGATTTTGACGTAAGAGTGATAACTTCCTTCTGAATTCCTTGGCCAATTAGCATCTAAACTCACTTGGTGTGGGTCTGGCTCCATCTGAGTAACCACTTTTTCAAGGTTAAAACTTGTTGCATTTATCCTTTTTCATAAAAGTGCTTTGAGAGAATCAAGAACCCAGAGGGCTGGTTTTATTGTCTGGCTTATAATACCCACCTTCCTGACTCATATTCCTTTGTCACCCATCTCACAGATTTCAAAGAGACTTAATAACAAATGCATGTAAGCCTTTTTCACATGGAACCTCTACAAACATGTGATGAAATAAAACCTTGCTTGTTTGATATTTTAAGGAATTAAACCTAGCAATTTTATTGGTTTCTAGCAGTTTTTTGATAGATTCTAATGAGTGTGGAGCCAAAGCTATAACTAGAGGGAATGTGCTTTGTCATCCCCACCAGAAAAATAAAGGTTGCACAAATTCATAACTCACCCAAGTTTCAATTTCTTTCTTGCAGGCTAATTTCCTTTCATTAACTGAAATTCTATAGGAGATAGTTCTAATGAGATTCTATTATAGAACTTAAAAAAAAATTAAATCTGAAGGGAAACAAATGAAGGTCTTTTAAATACTAAAAAAAAAAAATTGACTTGTACTAGTGGTGAGTCTGGTGCTAAACTTCCAATGAAATTCAAATTTGCATATTCTGAATTTCATTCACAACATTATACTAACAGAACAGAGACAGTTCCTAACTAGGAACTGTCCTAACATTTCCTCGTTCAAAACTGCTCTGCTCCTTGACTAAATGGGTGTTAAAATTTAATCTAATAAAAGAGTAATATGCAAATTGAACCTCACTCCATCATACCTAAGCCACACCCACCACCCAAGCCACGCCCACCAGCAAATTAGAGTGGCTGTATGCAAATAAACCCAACCAAGACAGCAGTCGCCAGCCAGGGAGCTAGAGAAAACAGGAGGCTTCCGTTGCACCAGCGATGGAGGAAACTGCCTGCCGGCTGGGCCTCTGTTCAAGGCAACAATGTTTCAATTATAGAAGCCACCGATCTGAAGCAAACAGGAGGCTTCATTGCCTGCCTAGGCCTCTACTCAAGGCAAGAAAGTTTCAATTATAGAAGATAAATAAACCCCAGAAACCTGATTCCAGCCAGCCTCACTGGGACGTTGGGTCAATGGGAGCTGTGAGCAGCCTGAAAATAGCCCTCATTCCCTCACCCAGGCTGTCCAGGCATCCCAGTAGAGACCTGAACCCTGAAGGGACTGTGGACAGCCTGAAAACGACACTCAGCCCCTCACCCAGGCTGGCTAGGCACACCAGCAGGTGGACATCCCCTGTGGGGTTCCAGACTGCAAGAGGGCACAGTCTGGGCTGAGGGACTCCCCTGAGTGCACAAATTTTTGTGCACCGGGCCCCTAGTTTAAAAATAAAAAATTAAAAAGAGAGCTATTAAGAATAGTATTTCCCAACTCTGCTTTAAGTTGTGAACAATGCAAATTCTCTAACAGAAATCCAGAAAAAGGGCAAAGAGGACACATGAAGGGGCAGGGAAAGAAAAGAGTACTTGAAAATCGTCTTGCTGAGAAAGAAGCATGAGGATCAGGCCTGGGACTTGATCCTTAAACCACAAGATGAGACTGTCATTGCTGGGAGTTGCACTATTTGCTTTGCAACTACAAGGCAATGTCTGTTTTGAAAATGTGGCAATATGCTATATGACCTCATTAAATGAAATATATTCTCTATGTTTTTATATTATTAAATTAAATGCTGAAAAGCAGAATATTAGGATTCCCTTTTTTTTCTGTTAACAACCATTCCAAAAGGGAAGATTCTTCTCATTATTTGTGGCTTACTTTTTATAATTATCTTTTTATTGACTTTTGATAAACATATTAAATATTTAATATTATACTACCATTAGCGCTTTATTGTTCAACTAAATCATACAGTTGTGGCAATTAAGTTGCCTCTTTTTTGAAAACTTGGTTCACTGACTTTTAATTACACTTATAAGGACTGCACTGAATGGGAAAGTGGCACAATTCCATTTTTTTACTGCCTAAAATGTGTGATCACTACATGTAAATTTGTGCAGTAGGAATAAAATCGTCAGTGATATCTTCTTTCTTCATATATTATACAAGGGTTCTATTTCTCATAATGATTTTTTTCATTTATTCTTTCTCAAAAATTAAATGAATATCTACTATGTTCTAGACACTATACTACTTACTTTGTACTGGGTATAAAATGATGAATAAGGTGATTAGGTTGCTTACCTTATGCAGCTTTCATAATTGAAAATAGTTATGAAATAGATAAGATATAAATATAAACAAAATTGTTCAGATTGATATTAGGGGAATTCAGGAAAAAGATAATTTTTTTGATAGAAATAATAAGTATGTAGGAGAAAAATTCTATCCTGGAAAAAGTCCTAAAAATTGCAAAGCCTTCTCTTAAAATGATGTTTAAAAGATAAAAAGGACAGAGCCACTGAAGAAACCAGAACAAACAAAAAACATCTTCCAGGCCACTTCTCTCTCTGAGTCCTTTACCGTAAACCAGAGAGGCTGGTTTACCCCTTACTAGCCATGTGAGCTGTGTTTAACTCTGTGCTTCTGTGTCTAAATCTGTCAAATGGAGATGATCTTAGTTGTAAGCATGAATTGTGTTAATTTATACAAAACAATTTGAACAGTGATGGCCAAATAGTGAGTGAGTACTTCAGTAGTTATTGTTGTTATCATCATTCTTTTTTTCTTAAAGGAGAGGGAGAGGGAGGGAGGGAGGGGGAGAGAGAGAGAGAGAGAGAGAGAGAGAGAGAGAGAGAGAGAGAGAGAGAGAGAGAAGACAAGCTCAGGGAAGGCCTGCATGGTGGCCTTGCAAACTCACAGACCTAAAATAACCACAGAGAATGGTTTGAAATTAAAACCTTTTAATTAAAAGCAGTTTATGGCAGGTAGTCATGTCCTACCTAGAATCTTCCCTGACAAAAATCAATCTTGACCCTAACTGAGCCTGTCTATTGTCTTGTGCATCTATGATAACATTCCATTGGAATGTCAGGGTAACTCCCCTTTCACCAGACTCCTCAGGGCACAACCAAAGCACCAGAGCAGAGGCCATAAATCCTCATTGTTCTTGTTATCATCATGTTAATTGTTGACTGTTAACTATCCTGCACTCTCCTATGTAATAGATGTGTGTCTAACATTTTACTTTTCATCTTCTTTGCTTTCTCCCACATCCCTGATCTATCACCAATGGATTTCATGGAACCCACTGGCCTCTTCCCTTTTGATTGTAATGTATCAAATAAGGTGCAAAACTGCCATTCTCTGGAGCATTACCTTAATTCTTTGAGATTTTGCTTCCAGGCAGTTGTTGACTTTTGGTTCAAATAAACTCACAACAATTCTTGATAAGTTTGAATGTTTCTTACACTGACACATCTCTCATATTAGACCCTATGAATAAACAATCTCACTCATCTATATATTTTCCACATATTTAAACTAATAAAAACATAATATTGAAATTAACTGTCCCTTTGGGATGCCTAAGCCATGCCCACCAGCCAATCAGAGTGACTGTATGCAAATTAACCCAGCCAACATGGAGGCCACCACTCACGGACCTGAGTAAATAGCAGTTCCATTGCAGCAGGAGTGAAACTGAAACTGTTTGCAGGCCTGCTCGGCTTATCCTGGCTCCAGGCAAAACATATTTGCAACAATGTCTTAGTCATAAACAGCAGGCCTGGCCTGACTACTAAGGGTAACATTGTCTCATTATAGAAGCAGAGAGGAGGTTTCATTACTAGGCCTCAGCTTAAAGGAATAGTGCATCAATTATAGAAGATAAACAAACCCCAGAAACCTGCTTCCAGCCAGCCTTGCTGGGACATTGGGTCAATGGAAGCTGTGGGCAGCCTAAAAGTCTGAAAGCACTCCTCAACCCGTCACCCACGCTGGCCACAACCCAATGGGGTGAGGGACATTACTAGGGGGCTTGGCCAGCCTGGAAACAGCCATCAGCCCTCACCTAGACTGGCCAGGTACCCAAAACCTGAAGGGACTGTGGGCATCCTGAAAATGCCCCTCAGCTCCTCATCCAGGGTGGCCACACCCCAATGGGGTGAGGTACCCCACTGGGGGACTTGGCCAGTCTGCAAACAGCCATCAGCCCCTCACCCAGGCTGGCCAGGTACCCCAGTAGTGACCCAAAACCTGCAGGGGCTGTGGGCAGCCTGTAAACAGCCCTCAGAAGGCTGGCCACAACCCCATGGGGTCAGGGTCCCCACTAGGGGGCTTGGCAAGCCTGCAAACAGCCATCAGCCCCCCACCCAGGCTGGCCAGGCACACCAGCAGGTGGACATCCCCAGAGGGGTCCCAGACTGTGAGAAGACACAGGCCAGGCTGAGGGACCTCCAGAGTGCACAAATTTTTGTGCACCAGGCCCCTAGTAGTTTAATAAATAAAATACTTGAACCCAGGTCATCTGGTTTAAACTTTTTAAGCTTTTTTACTATATTCTGATACTCAAACCATTCCCATTTCTATCTTCTTCATATCAGGAGAGATTATTCTACTTCTTTCAAAATAAGTCATTTAATTTGAATGCTGTCATTGAATGACCTTGTGAATGTATTCATGGGGATTGATTTCTCTGGGACTCAGCCCTTTTATAATAACCCTATATAATCCTGTATAATAAAAGGATAATATGCAAATTAACCCTAACAGCAGAACAACTGGGAATGACTGGTCACTATGACACACACTGACCAGCAGGGGACAGATGCTCAATGCAGGAGCTGCCCCCTGGTGGTCAGTGTGCTCCCACAGGGGGAGCTCTGCTCAGCCACAAGCCAGGCTGACGGCTGCCAGCACAGCGGTGGTGATGAGAGCCTCTCCCACCTTCTCAGCAGAGCTAAGGATGTCCGACTGCAGCTTAGACCTATTCTCTACTGGTAAGTGGACATTCCCTGAGGTCTCCTGGGCTACCAGAGGGATGTCTGACTGCCAGCTGAGGCCCAATCCCCCAGGGAGTGGGCCTCGGCCAGCAGGTGGACATACTCTAAGGGGTCTCAGACTGTGAGAGGGCACAGGCTGGGCTGAGGGACCTTTCCTCCCTCCGAGTGCATAAATTTTTGTGTTCCAGGCCTCTCATTCCTTTATAAGTACCCCTAGGCAAAAAATATTTCAGTTGAAAATATGTCAATTTCCACAGTACAAAAATATCCAAATTGTAAGCATGCCACATAAAGATTGCACAATCTTTATGTTTCTCTTGATACATCTCTGGGCATGTCTCACACTACTTATAATAAATAAGTCTTCCCCAAGTTTCTGCACACACCAACTTATACCTCCATAGCTCTGATTATACTCTCTTTATATCTGGAATGTCAGAGGTACTATCATGTCGAGGATTTATTTCCTAAATCTGCTGATGGTACTATGTACGTAGATTTGTACTTTTTTCTTATAAATATGTGCACCTTACCAACAATTTCATTATACATAACCAAATCTATATATTTATACTTTTGATAATATTTGTACATAATTTGAATTGAGGGAACACATTTAATGTGTCTAAAACCATGTACTGCAGATTTTTTGATATATAATGGCTTAATAAGTGCTTTTGAACTCAACTAAAATAATTAATATTCTATTGGCTCAAGTGTTTTATTTGATTATATATATTCTCAAATTTTATTATGGCCACTTCCCTGTAAGATAGAGTAGCTAGTGATAGACCAGTGGTTTTTCTTTGAACAATAATAAAAATCATACATAATACAGAAATGATCTATTTGAAGCTAGTAGAAAATGTTTACTATAACAAGATCAAGAGAGGCTAATATTTAAGTAGGGGTAAATTCAGAGAGGTGAGCTGACATTTATAGCCACTTCTGTCCAGATTATGTTACCTGATATTAGGTAAGTGGTTCTAAATACCAGGAAGTGGGCAAATTGTGGTTTTCAAACTAAAAATTTTGTCAACATATTAAAAATCCAAGGTTAAAACATAGGATCCCAGCCCAGCAGAATCCCAGCTGAGACTGAAGTGACTAGCAACCACGTTGCTGGCCTCCTTAAGGGAAGATTAAACTTCTCTGGAGATCATCGTCCAAAGCCTCTGCAATTATTATTTTTAAAATTTATTTTCTTATTTATCTGTTCGTTTTTTAATATTTTTTATTTATTCTTTTATTCTCACTCGAGGGTATTGTCCATTCATTTTTAGAGGGAGTGAAAGAGAGAGGGAAAGACAGAGAGAAATATCGATGTGAGAGAGATATCAATTGTTTGCCTCCTGCACTTGCCCTGGAGCCTACAACTGGGGTACATGCCCTTGACTGGAATCGCACCCAGGTCCTTGCAGGCCACAGGTTGACGCTCTATACACTGAGCCAAACTGGGTAGGGCTGCAATTATTTTTCATACTAGAGGCCTGGTTCTACACTGGTGCAGGTCCCTAGGCCTGGCAGGTGAATGAAGCACGAGCATCTGGTGTGGAAGGGCAGATCCCAACTTACCTCTGGGCCCTGGGGAACACCTGGGCCCCCGGACCCTTGCACACCCCCTCTCCCTGAGTCACAGTGCCTGATTCCCCAGATATGGTGAGTGTGGGTGGAGGCCACAGGCTGGGTTGCAGCGTGGGCCTCTAGGCTGCCCAGCATACTTCACAGAAGCAAGGCAGGCAGCACTCTCTCCCCTGGATGATGCCTGCCATGTTCCACAATGCCCCCTGGTGGTCAGTGCACATCATAGCGAGCAGTCTAACTCCTGGACAAACAACAGCCCGAGGGAACAATTTGCATATTTGGCTTTTATTATATAGAATATAGTGTTTGCCATCAATTGAATCTTATTAGATATACAAAAACAAGGTAATGGGATTTTAAAAAAATATATAGAAAATACAGACCTAAACAATGTGAATGGTTTAGATATTGGAGTTAGCTGACAAAGACTAACTATAATTCAGGTAATAAAAAAACAAACAGAAAAAGAGGTAGAAGAGATGAAAAAGTTATGAGAAGCTGTGTCACTAGATCAAAACTATACAAAATAATGGAATGGCAGTCTAGAACTGAAAAAACACACACCTGTAATATGCAAAACTGAAAACTCATTAAATGGAATTAAGACAGATAGAAAATACTTAATTATAGAATCTATGAATCTGAAGATTAGTCAAAGAAAATTTTCAAACTGAAATTCAGAGAGAGAAAATATAAACTACAGAAAATAACATCAGAGATAAATAGGCAATAAGAGAAGGACTAACGTAAGTTTACCTGGAGTCACAAATAGAAAGAGGACAGATGATTGGACAAGAAAATATTTCGAATGATGAAAGCTGAGAATTTCACAAAATTGATGAAAAACATAACCTCTAGTTCAAGAAGCTCTGCAAACCCCAAACAAAATAAGTACGAAGACTACCACACCTATGCACATCATAAATGGCTATAAACCAAAGACAAAAAGAATATTTAAAAGTAACCATAGTTATATTCACTTTTTTAAACACATGCTTTACTGTATTTAAAAAAAATACATTTTATTGCTTTTTTTACAGAAAAGAAGGGAGAGGGATAGAAACATCGATGAGAGAGAAACATTGATCAGCTGCCTCCTGCACACCCCCTACTGGGGATGTGTCCACAACCAAGGTACATGCCTTTGACCCAAATTGAACCTGGGACCCTTCAGTCCAAAGGCTGTCGTTCCTATCCACTGAGCCAAACCAGTTAGGGTCATATGCTTTATTTTAAAGCATTTAAAAATTGTACAGAGAGAAAAAAGACATTTTAACTTCAAAGCAGCAAAAGTACTGATTAGTTCACTCCTTAACCAAATATAATTCATAGGATCTCTAATGATAGCTTCAAACTTCTGAGAGAAAATAACTGCCAGCTAGAATATTATGCCTATTAAAACCATTCTGCCATGTTTTAGGTGGAATTAAAAAGTTTTCCAACCAACAAAATGAAAGAATTCGTGACCAGTAAACATACTAAAAGACACATTTAAGAAAATGTTTTACAAAGAAAATTATTACAAGAACAATCACTAAATTAAAATAAGACATAAATAAGCAAAGAAAAGAGTAAATATGAGGGTGAATATAAAGGAATACTCAAATAAATTTTGAAATAATAAACAAAGGGACACAAGGAAGCTTTGGGAGGTATTAGACATAACCGTTGCTTTGATTGTGGTGGTAGTAACATAGGTGTTTACAAATGTCAGAACTAATTAAACTGTACACATTAAATATGTGCAGTTCTTTGTATAGTTCATTTTAAACTATTTTAAAAATAAAATTTGACCACACAAAACAATAACTGCAATGCCTTATGGAATAAAAATATATTAAAATTAAAGCTGCATGACAACATTAACACCCAATGTGGGATAGACGAAAATGCAGTGGAAGTGTCCTAAGATTCCTGCATTGTTGGGGAAGTTGTAAAGAAATAATTTGTGTTGGACTCCAGTAAGTTGAGGATACATGTTTAATCTCAAATATAACCATTAAAAAATTGTACAATGCATAGGTAACAAACTAGTATTGAGGAAAAAAGTGAAATGAAAATTTTTGATTAACCCAAAAGAAGCTAAGAAAGTGAGAAAAAGAATTTTGAAACACATGAATCATTCGACTCAAATAATGAATATAAACCCAACAATTTCACTAGTTACATTAAATACAACTGGACTAAATACCTCAAGCTAAAAACTAATATTGTCAGGCTGAATAAACAAACAAAAAAACATTAAAATTAAAAAAATATGTTGTGCTTAAAAGAGACACATTTTAAACATAGAAAATTAATCAAAATAAACGTGGTACAGAAATACTAATACCAGAAAAAAAGGGAGTGATGCAAGATAAATCACTGCAGGTAAATTGTGATATTGCATAATGATAAAGGAGTTACTCCCACAGAAATATCATAATTCTCTGTCAATGTACACAATCACATAGATTCAATATACATAAAAATTGACAATTAAAATGAGAAAGAGACAAATCCACAATCACCATGGAGGTGTTCAAGTCCTTTATATTTTAAAAAATATATTTTATTGATTTTTCACAGAGAGGAAGAGAGAGAGAGAGTTAGAAACATCCATGAGAGAGAAGCATCGATCAGCTACCTCCTGCACACTCCCCAGTGGGTATGTGCCCACAACCAAGGTACATGCCCTTGACCGGAATCGAACCTGGGACCCTTGAGTCCACAGGCCGACGCTCTATCCACTGAGCCAAACCAGTCAGGGCAAGTCCTTTATTTTTTATTGACTAGAATAAGTGGACCAAAAAAAGCACCAAGGCGAGAGCATGTAAAAAACATAATACAATGGTAACTATGCATATGTCATTTAATTTACAAATGCAGAAAAACAGGACTGAATGATGATAGAATAAATTAAAAACAGCATTTTTCCAAGACCTTCGTTTAAGATATTTAAAATCAAGGGGTAAGGCATAAAAGCATTTTTGGCTTACAGTGAAATTTTACCCAAGAACATACTTAGACATTCGGTCTATTAAATGTACTCAAAAAGCATAATTTGTAATCTCTCTTATCACAAGAAACATTTGCATTTGCATTTGGACAGTTGACTTAAAAGGTGAACTCATGCCCCAAGGTCTAGCTTGTTTGATAACAAGCACTATGTTCTTTTCTAGCTCCATTAACTGCCATTTGAGTTAGGTCTGACAATAACGCTATTGAAGAGAGATTTCAGTTCCTATGCCATCAACATTGTTTACTGTAAATAATTTAATAAAGGGCAAATCATAACCAGGCTCCACATCCACATAGCTCTGGATTAAAATTCTGAGCCTTGGAGTCTAAGTCTAAATTGAAATGCAATTTTGATATTTGATAACTGTATTCTTGGGCAGTTAGCTAAGCTCACCACAGAATGGAAACAATCATGCCTATAACCTAAGGCTGCGATGAAAATTAAATGAGCTAATTTATAAAAAATACTTAGCAGAGTGCTTGGTATTTTATAGATCCAGACAAAATTGTGGCTATTTTTCTCCTTTTCATCAGCTCAGGTATCATTAAATTATACCTCAGGTAGCACAGCAGGGTGCAGTGGAATAGAGGAGAGGTCAAGGAGAGGTCCGAAGAACTCTAGACATTATTTTAAAAAATAAAGCAAAGAAAATTATTCCCCATAATGATAAATTAAGGGATAAAAAGTTATAAGCAAGCTTAATTCAATCAGCTCTCATTACAAAAGTAGAACACTTTATGAAGTCACAGAATATGTTCAAACTTAATTCATATTCTGCGGACTGAATATAGGATATGAAGTTAATCTTTTGAAAACATGCTATGTCCTATTTTCCCCCCCATGGAAGAGTGTTTTGGTGGACATTGGCAACATTTGACTCTTTTTCTTTATTACATAAAGTTTTACAAAGATTGGTACATATATCTCTTTTTCCCCCTGCCCTTCCCCCAGCCTCCCCTACCCCCCAGTGTTTTGTGTCCATTAGTTATGCTTAAATGCATGCACCAAAGTCCCTTGGCTGATCTGTGACTCTTAAGCCCTCTTTTCTCTACTCTGTCATTATTAATCAACCTCCCTTCTAACGAACAGTTGCTTTAATCTTTTGATATTTCAATAACCAATTAGATTAAGATAAACATTTTTTGGATATTGTAGCCATTGTGTACCTTCAATAAGAAAACATATATAGCTGACATTCATAACTAGAGGCCTGGTGCAGGAAATTCATGCAAGGGGCTCGGCCCTTGCAGCCCCGGCTTTGTCTGGAAGATTGTTTCGCTGCCCAGTCTAATTAACATATTACCCTTTTATTATTACAGATAACTTGAATTCATTATTTAAATCTAAAAAGCAGCATACTTGTCTTTATTTCCAAATTCTCTGAGGTGGAATTCTTCAGATACCTATCTATATTTTCCTAAAATTCCAAATGCAGTTTCTGATTTTACATTAATTTCAAGTGTACAAAGCTAATCAACTGCATGTCTTATTCATTACAAAGCATACATAATGTGAAGTATATTCATTTTTATCCCAACATAGACCTGTTGTATCTCTGTGTGCATATTACTCTTTGGAGTAATACAAAGAGTATTACAGTCAAGTGGCAAAACATATTTTGCCACTTGACTGTGAGTTAGTTGAGGATAGTGACCAAATCCTATGTAAATGTTTGTATCTACAGCCTAAAATACTGATGAATAAATTAATGCCAGTAAAACTCTTTAAATGAAAATTTTCATGAGACAAACTATATTATTATATTGCCACCACTGTCACATTTTTTTTGCCTTTAAGTAATGTGCACTATTTTATAACATTATACAGAGGAAACTTTTTTCGACATCTCACATCCCTTTTTGCCCCCACTTCTCACTCCCACACTGCCTTTGCACAGCTGAAGAAGCAATTAGGAACCAGGCCATTAAGAATTCAGTGCTATTTCCTGAAGTTATTGGAGGAGGATGAGTGGGAGTCTGAAACTTTTTTCAACCAGCTAGGTTTATTTCCTATCTTGGTTGAACTGAAACCTAACTTCATAATTCTTCTCCAAGCTTTAATTTAAAAAAATAGAAAAGGAATATGTCTGGCAGTACTATACTATTTGTCTGCTAATAATCCATTTCTAAAATCAGCCTTTCAAAATCTTCAGTAAGATGATTCTTCAGTATAAAAAATAGTGACTAAATGCTGATAATTTTAACCAGGTCATTCAGCATTCCCTATTTATGACTGTAATCAAACAGGAGCAATGCTGCAATTTTAATTTGACATGTACTCATTTTTAAATAAGCATACTTGGGGACTGGAAGTGATGATAATGATACTTACCACACTAGATATTTTTAAAGAACAAATGAAACAATGACAAATGTACTTTGTAACATTTAAGAGTCAGAAAAATAGTGATTATCATCAGTAGTAACCATATTGCTAGTAGCATAAATAAGAATGAGAAAGGTAACCTATCATCTATGCCATGTAGTTTGAAGACACCTGTAAGGCACCCTGCTAAGACAACTTATCCGGATAGCCTCTCAATACTTTGAATGTGATATTTCTCTTTAGAAATAAGCAAAGACTGTTTAGAAGATGAATTTGTCATATTCATTCCCAATATAGTATGTACTCTAATAAAAGAGCAATATGGAAACTAACCGTCACTCTGAGACACCAATAAGCTGTGTCCACCAACCAATCAGAAGAAAATATGCAAATTAACTAATCTAAGATGGCAGTGCCCAGTCTGCCTTAGCCCCAACTGAAATAGCCAGGACTGTTAGCCAGGCAGGTGATGGGAGAGGCAGGGGGGACTGAGAGGAAGAGCAATCAATCTCAGGAACCTGGGAAAGGGCGGAGCTGGCGATCGTGGGGCGAGGGGTTGGAGGGTCTTCTGCCCAGGCCTGCAGCCTAGGCCAGAGGCTACAGGCCTGGGTAGGGGTGGAGCTGAGATTGGAGGGGCAGAGGTGGAGCTGGTGATGGGAGTGAACTACAGAGGAAACACCTTTTCTTAACGCTCATTGGCTAAGCTCCCTGTATGCCACTGGTAATATTCTTAGTAGCCTGGATAACAAGAATCCAAAAAGGCATGTAGGGTTTTTCCACCACACTCCTGGAGAAAAAAAAAAATGAAGGTCCACTGATGGAGGGCTAAGAAATGTCATATCCTGTCTTAGCCGGTTTGGCTCAGTGCATAATGCCTCAGCTTGCTGACTGCAGGTTGTGGGTTCAATTGTGACCAAGGGCATGTACCTAGGTTGCAGGTTCCTCTCTGGCCAGGGCCCAGGTCAGGGCTCATGCAAGAGGCAACCAATTGAAGTGTTCCTCTCACTTTGATGTTTCTCTCTGTCTTTCCCTTCTCTTCCACAGTCTCTAAAAATCAATGGAAACATAACCTCAGGTGAGGAAAGAAAGAAAGATAGAAAGAAAGAAAGAAAGAAAGAAAGAAAGAAAGAAAGAAAGAAAGAAAGAAAGAAAGAAAGAAGGAAAGAAAGAAAGAAAGAGAAAGAAATGTCATATCCTATGAAAGTCATATCTTGAAAATGCCTAAAGAAAGTTGTTATTTTTTCATGGTGAAGGGATTGGAGTCCATGTTAATGAAAACACCTTGGTGCCTGTGGTGACTGGCAGTGGCTGCAGCAGCAGAGTGATGGGGGTGGTGGCTTCCCCTGATTAACCTGGTTGCCTCCTCAAAGGGAGGCCAGACTGCTGCTTAGGCCTACTCCTCATGGGGAGCAAAAAGGGGGCCTAAGCTGTCAGTAGGACATAGCCTGAGGGCTCCCAATATGTGAGAGGTGGCAGGCTGGGCTGAGGAATCCCCCTCCCAGTGCACAAATTTTGTGCACCGGGCCCCTACTGAATTAAATAAATATGATTACTTTAATGTTAACTACTGGTTGAGAATATCCTACTGAAGTGTAGGAGGGAAGGAGAAGAGGCGATTTTATGGCATGGAGCAATACAGGAGAAGAACAGGCCTGGCTAGTCATCTGGAGAGGGCAGCATTCTCCTAGGGAACATAAGAGAATCCTGTGTGAAAATAGAACAGAGAGAGCATTAACAACTGGGAGTCATGCAAGGAAAAATATCAAGGTTAACAAAACTTGAGTGGCCTTTAAAAGACTGACTGACCTGACCATCTTTACAAGTTGGCCTTATCAAAAATAAAAATAAAAAAGGCAACTAGCCCTAACCGGTTTGGCTCAGTGGATAGAGCACCAGCCTGTGTACTGAAAGGTCCCTGGTTGATTCTGGTCAAGGGCATGAACCTTGATTGCGGGCACATCCCCAGGAGGAGGTTTGCAGGAGGCAGCTGATCGATGTTTCTCTCTCATCAATGTTTCTAGCTCTCTATCCTTCTCCCTTCCTCTCTGTAAAAAATCAATAAAATATATATTTAAAAAAGAGGCAACTAAGAGAAAAATGCTATACTACTTTGGCAGGAAAGAACATATTTATATTTAGCTCGCCCAAGTAAGGGAGGCCAAAGCTCATCCCTAAGATCCAATACCCCCACCGAAAACCCTGATGGGTAGATAGAAAATTCGAATTATTTTCTGATAATACTGTATAAGCAAAGGCGAGAGGAAGATACAGGAAGGAAGACTGCAGACAAAAAAAAGAATGTTATTTTTACTAACAATTCAGACTTACGTGTCAACTGTGAAAGAGGTGTCACAAGAGAAGATTGCAAATATAATTTCTCACAGAAGATGTGGTGTTAGGATCACTTTCTGCCTTGCTTTGCGAACCATACCTTGAGTGTGATGTGAACATTTGGCACCATACTTGAAGAAAGACACCAACAAATGGGAATTTATACATAACAGTTTATTTGTTATAGTGAACTAAAAGACCATGTTATACAAGAACTGTTCAAGAAGCTTATATATAAAGGAGGTTTATGCACCATGGAAAGTGAGGTTATGGGAAAGGCAGATGCAGAGGTGACTGTGCATAGAAGTTGTTAGTCCCTGAAGTGGGTGTGAGGGGCTGCATTCCCATCCAGTGCCCTGGTCTAGAGCAGGTCTGTGAAAAGTAGACAATTGTATAGACCCTAAATTGTGCATCCATGGCACAGAGGGTCAGCCAATGAAGAGAGGCAAGCTTTAAGAGCAGTAGCTGCAAACATATCACATCAGGTCGATTATAGAAATAACTGTCCAGCAAGACTTCGGGTGTGATGATGTGAGGAGTCAAACAGATCCTCTCTCCCACCAGCATTAGTGAAAATAAAAACTTTTAAGACTCTAGAAATTATCTTAAGGGTTTACAGAAAATGAAAGACCATTTATTGGGGAAAATTTACAAAATGTTGCTAAGAACAGCACGTCTGTGGCAGTTCAGCTAGTATACATTCACTCCACATGCCCTAGCCTTGCGTGACACAAGTTTCACTCTGGTCAAGAGTGCCAAGAAGACGAGGCTCTCTTGTCCCCCAGCTCCTGGTTTAGTGTTACAGTTTCTTGCTGGAAGGAAAAGCCTGCCAGGGTTTCTCACCCTCCTCACCCCTCCCTGTTGGTGCACCTCTGTTCCAAGCAATACAGCCAGCAGGTCTGGGGCTCATTTCCCCATTCAGCTTCTACTCATAGGTAGAAGACTTACTATAAGGGAAGTAATCCAAGGAAATTGTGTCCATAAATGTACTCTTATTCTCCATTCATCTTTCAGTTTTTTTGAGACAAAAATCATATTAAGTAATAATTATAAATTTGGGTTGTTGGATTTGTAACATATATAGAGGACATACATCTACCAATAATATAATTTAAAAAGGGGGGGGGGGAGTCGAGGGAATAGAGTTATACAGAATAAGTTTCTACATTTCACAGAAATTAAGTTAGTATGAATTTGAAGTTGATTCTTCTGGCAAAAATGTTTACTGTAAGTTGTAGAGCAAACCAATAGAAAACAAAAAAACTTTTAAAACCTTTCAAAATATAATTTTAAAAGTTAAATGTTACATAAATGCTCATTTACCATAGAAGAAAGCAGGAAAGGTCAAAAGAGGAAGAAAAAGATATGGATATATAGCCCTGGTCGGTGTTGCTCAATGATTAGAGAATCAGCTCTACCACCAAATGGTTGCAGGTTTGATTCCAGTAGAGGGTATGTACCTGGTGGCAGCCTTGATCCCTGGCCCTGGTCTGTTCATGTGCAGGAGGAAACCTATTGATGTGTCTCTCTCACATGGATGTTTCTCTCTCTCTCTCCCCCTCCCTTCCACTCTCTCTAAAAAAATCAATGGAAAAAATATCCTCAAATGAGGACTAACAACAACAAAAAAATCAATGGAAAAATATCCTCAGGTGAGGATTAAAAAGAAAAAAAAATGATATGGAATATATAGAAAACAAAAACTAAAATGTCATGTGTACATGCAATAGTATCAGTAATCAAATGTGAATGGGCTACACAATTCAATCAAAAGGAACCTATTGTTGGATTGGATTTAAAAAATCAGAGTATCCCACAATATAGTGTTTATAAGAGACATATTTTAGATTCAAAGACACAAAGAGGTTAAAAGTAAAAGATGACTAAAATAAGCAACCATGAGAGCTGATGCAACTGTACTAATATCTGATGAAATACACTTTAAAATGAAAACAAAAATGTTCATAGGGATTAAATAGCACTCATTATTATGTGAAGAGTTAATCCATCAGAAAATAAAATCATTTTCAATGTATATGCACCTAACAATATAACCCCCAAATACATTAAGTACAAGCTGACAGGATTGAAGAAAAAAATAGACAAATCTAAGAGTTGGACACTTTAATACCCTACACTTATAATAACAGAGCATTAAGGAAGGAGGTAAACATTAAAATGAGAGATTTTAAAATATTATAATCCAACTAGACCTAAGAGACATCTGTAGATCCCTCCATCCAGCAAGAGAAAAACACATATTCTCCTCAAACACATGTATAACCTTTTCTAGGATAGACCAAACTCTAATATGAGAAGGAAATTTAGGAAATTAGGAAATATGTGGGGGAAAAAACAAGAAACTCCTAAATAACCAATAAGTCTAAGAGTAACTCAAAAGAGAAATTTGAGATGAATAGTAATTTAAAGAGATAGCATATTGGCAATGCTTAGGAAGAAATTTATAGCTATAAATGAAATAGCAATAAAAAATCTCAGATTAATAATAATTATACCACTTAAAGAAACTGAAAAAGGAAAGTAAATAAACTTAAATTAGGTAAAAGAAAAACAGTAATGAACATTAGAGTGGAAATAAGCAAAATTAAAAATAGAAAAATCGTATAAAAATTTAATGCAACAAAATATTGTTTTTTAAAAAAGGTTAGCAATATTGGCAAATACCACATAACATTATAACCTATATAATAAAAGCCTAATATAAAAATTGTCCCCTTTGGGAGTTCGACTGGGGGTTCAACTGGGAATTCGACTCCGGGCAGGGCTGCTGGCCAACCACCCGTGGCCCCTCCCGCCTGGCTGGAGGCTGGCGGAGGCAGGCAGCTGGGGGAAAGGAGGCCTGGGCTGGTAGCCACTAGGAACCCTACCTGTGCATGAATTTTTCATGCACTGGGCCTCTAGTGTAATTATAAAAAACTAAATGCTTTGGGCATCAAATCTGGAACAAGACAAGAATGTCTGGTCTTGCCATTTCTAGTCATATTGTACTGGAAGTTCTACCCTGGGAAAATAGGCAAGAAACAGAATTAAAAGGATTCAGAGTGGAAAAGATGAAGGAAAATTATTTCTATCTACAGATAAAATGATCAAATATGTAGAAAGAGTTAAGGAATCCACTGTAAAAATAAAACTTTCATAACAATAAATAACTTTGAAGTATGCAAGATCACTTTAGAAAAAATTAATTGTATGTCTGTAAATGCAGAATCTGACAATGAAATTAAGAACATAATTCCATTGAAAGTGGCCCCAAAAGAATAAAATATTTAGGAGTAAATTTAACAAAAGAAAAGACTTTCACACTGAAAACATAAAAATATTGTTAAAAGAAATTATAGAATACCTAAATAAATGCAATCATGTGTATTCATGTATCAGAACACTGAAATTGTTAAGAAGGCCATATTCCTCAATTTATCTAAACTCTCATGGACTTTGTTTTTGGCAAAAATTAACTGAAAATAAAATTCATATGAAAATTTTATCAGAGAAGCCAAAATAATCTTTAAAATTAGAACAAGATTAAACTCTAAATTTTAATTTTTAAAATTTTGTGCAAACCTACATTAATCAAAAAACAGTGTGGTACTAGAATAAGGACAGACACAGAAGGCACTGGAATAGAGTTTAGAGTACAGAAATAAACTTTTATGCTTATGGTCAGTTGATTTTCAACAATGGTGCTGAGATAATTTAATACAAAATAATAGTATTTTCAACAGACTTTTCTGGGAAAACTGGATATTCACATGCAAAAGAAATGAAGTTCAACCCGACTTGTGTCTAGAATATGTAAAAAAAACTCTTACAAAGATAAAGATGCTCAGTGTTATTAGCCATTAGTTAATAGCAATTTTAAAATTAATGGGATATTTTATACCCCCTAAAGTCACCAAATAAAAAAAGACTGGCAATAACATGTTGCCATAAGTGAGGAGAAACTGGAATTCTTTTACACTGCTTGGTGTGTGTGTGGGGGGGGCTGGGGGGATGGTACAGCCACCTTGAAAAACAATTTGCCCAGTTCTCAAATTTTAAACATCGAGTTACCATATGAACCAGCAATTCCATTCCTATGACTATACCAATGATAAATGTAAATATATGTTCATTCCAAAATGTATACAAAAATGTCTAAGCAGCATTCTTCTTTTTTACATGCTTTTCTTAGTTTCAGAGAGAGAATAAGGGAGAGGAAGAGAGAGAAAGAAAACATGGATGTGAGAGAGACAGATCTCCTAATTGCCTCCCACACATGGCCATGCTGGAGCCCAAGATTGAAACTGCAACCCAGGTATGCACACCTGACTGGGAAACAACTCCATGACAATTCAGTGAGCGGGCCAATGCTCTAAGCACTGAGAAACCATCCAGGGAAGCAACATTATTATTAATAGCCAAAATGTGAAACAACCCAAATGACCATCAACTGGTCAGTGAGTGAAAT
>PVJC01007680.1:0-50733 GCA_004026665.1 Murina feae | reverse complement strand
TGACCAGGGCTGGGTGCGGCCTGCCTCCCAAGCTTGCCTACTGCCCATCTTCCTCCAGCCACCAGAAAGCAGGGAAAACCCCGCCTCATGGTCAGGCCAGCGTTTTCCTGCTCCCTGATCCCTAGAAGGGACCTGGGAAGCCGCCAAGCAGGCCGCCAACTCTTTCCCACTCACCCGTCCCCTGCTGCCTTCCTTTCCCACTTCCCAGTGCTGCCAAGGGGTCTGGGGAACTGCCAAGCAGGACCCCGGCCCCTGCAGCCTTGCTTTCCGGCTCCCTGGTGCCCTGCAAGGGCCTGGGCAGCCACCAAGCAGTCCAAGATCTCCCCGCCGCCTCTTTCCCACTCACGGGTCCTGGGTCCTGCGCTGTCCCGCCCTGCAGCCGCTCTGTGCACTCGGGAGGTCCCTCAGCCCGGCCTGTGCCCTCTCTCAGTCTGGGACCCCTCGGGGGATGTCCACCTGCTGGTGTGCCTGACCAGCCTGGGTGACGGGCTTTAAGGCTGCCCACAGCTCCCATTGACCCAACGTCTCTGCAAGGCTGGCTGGATGCAGGTTTCTGTGATTTATCTCCTATAATTGATGCTGCTCCTTTAAGGCCTGGGGTTATCTTCTATAATTGATACACTGTTCCTTTAAGGCGGCCTTCTAACTACTAACGAAGCCTCCTCTGCCTCACCTCGCAGCATCTATAATGAAACAATTGTTACTTTTACTGGTTAGGCCCGGGCTGCTGTGTCCTTCAGCTCCCGAGGATTCTATGATTGTTATATTGTTTCAAATGTTTCAAATCTGTGTTTCGCTAGAGGCAGTTTAAGCGGAGCTGAGCTGAGTGGGCGCAGCTTCACTTTTGCTCCTGCCGCAATGGAAACAGCTGTTTACTCAGGTCTGGGACTGGCGGCCGCCATGTTGGCTGGGCTAATTTGCATATAGCCGCTCTGATTGGCCGGTGGGCGTGGCTTACCCTGTCTCGGAGAAACGGTTAATTTTAATATTTCACTTTTATTAGTTTAGATAACCCTTATTCTGAATTCTTTCTGTGACATATTGCATGTCTCTGTTTTGTTTAGTTCCTTTTTTGTGCTTCATCCTTTTCTTTCCTTGGGGGTTGTTTTTCTGTCTTCCTGTTTTTGCTCTTACCAAAGGATCCAGGTGTCATGTCACATGAAGCCTGTGGCTGCAGTAGTGGGCTTGGTGGTGGGTTGTGTGGTCATTGGCTGCTGCTGCTTCTCAGGTGGTCGTGGGTGGTGGTTGCTCCTAGGGCAGTCACTAGGCAGCTGCTCCTCAGGTAGTTGCAGTAGCTGCTTATGGAGTGGCCACTCCTTATGCAGTCATGGGGCAGCTGATCCTTCTACAGTTGTGGGTGGTGGCTGCTACTTGGGGGTCATGGGCAGCAGCTGCTCCTCAGGTGGTTGTAGGCACAAGCTGCTTGTGGAGCTGCTTCTCCTCATGAGTTCACATGTGGTGGCTGCTCCTCCCAGCATGGTTGCAGGTGGGGGCTGCTTTTTGGGGGTGGGCAGTTGCGGGGTGACTGCTCCTTGTGCAGTTGTGGGAGACTGCTGCTCGCATGACTGTTGGAGTGGTCACAGAGCCTGGAGCTCCTGCACAAGGCTTGGCTTTTTGCTCATGCGGTTGTGATGCCTGGTGCTCAAGCACTTGAGGGGAACACCCTCCGGAACTCACAAAAGCCCTCATCTGGGGAGCCTGGAGTTCTGGTGTCTGTGGGTTGGCAGCTGAGGCAGCAGATCCCTGGCCAGAGTGCCTGTAGGATCGTGGGTTGTGTCTGAGAGCACCCTGGGTGGAGGTGAGGCTGGGCTCTCAGTTATAGC
This sequence comes from Murina feae, assembly GCA_004026665.1. Lineage (NCBI taxonomy): Eukaryota > Metazoa > Chordata > Mammalia > Chiroptera > Vespertilionidae > Murina > Murina feae. Next base: position 48,910 of record PVJC01007680.1, on the reverse strand, counting down.
AGCTCTCTCCTTCAAGATGGCCCGGCCTCTATGGCAGAGCTGGTGCTCTGGGAGAGATTATAGCAGTAGCAGAGGCTGCCCTGCTATGCAAGCCTGGTCCACTAGCCCCCGAAGGTCCTGTGAAATCTAGCTTTCCCTTATTCAGGCACACATACACACACAGCACATGTTCACACGCTCCCCTTTTGCTCCCTCACTCACACTCTCTCCCTCACTGCCATCCTCCTGGCCGCCATCTTGGAATCAAATGATAGGTTCTTAAGGACTGCTCTGCATGCTAGTCTGGGCCTACCTGGGTGTCTGCAGAACTTTTTATTTCTTCTAGGGTCCTGCCATCGCAGCCATAGTGACCAGATAAAGGTCTGTCTTTACCACCAGCCTGCAAGTTTCTGAAGACAGGTACACACCTGACTTGCTCCTGCATTTGGCACATCATGAGGTGCTCAGTAAATATTTGCAGCTTCTATGACTGGCTTACCATGGAGACAACATCTGTGATGTTCTGTTGCCGATCTGTGAACCAGCACTGGATTGGCCTTTGTCCTTGTAAACTCTTCTTTTGTTATACATCTGATTGTAGAGCTTGCTTTAGGCACAAATACAGCTATGGTGAAATTGGCAAAATTATAACTGGCTTATTTCTGAAGAGGCATGAATAATGGCTTCCCTACACCCATTCTGCATTGTAGATTTTTGTGTCACGAGAAAAACTAGATAGAAAGAGTCAAACTTGCTATTTGGCATAGTGTAAGAAAAAACACACATCACTCCATTTAATTTACTGAATTTATTCCTTAAAAAAACAACCCCTGAATTCAGGCAATCCAGTTTATGTAGACCCAGTGAGACAGAGATCAATATCTGGTTGCTGAGAGATGAGACTGTATGTACTGCAGATTCAAAACTAAAAATCCATGCAGTTGGCTGTGATTCAAGGCAGACCCTGCAGGACTGTAGGTCACAAAAAGAAGTAGCAGTGTACCTGCACCAGCGTCCTGGTTCTTTGTTGGAATGAAAAATGGAGAAGTGACTTACTCTTGCATTCTCTTGTAACTGGGAAATTAAAAGGTTAGTTACCCATGGAACAGATTTCATTAATCCAAGCCTGAACGGGAAATTATTTATTCATTCACAGTCTTTACAAACATCTGTTTTGTGGGTCACATGGTGAAGACAGGGAAGACTGCTCCTTGTGCCCTGGCAAGATGACACAAGGCCATAAGGAATAGTTCATTAGCAGGCAAGAGCAGGATGTGAATCAGGAGGGGAAAAAGTGGGACTCCAGGGAACTGAGTGGCTGAGAAGGATCTCTGGAGGAAGGTGGTTCTGCAGCTGCTCCCTAAAGGGCGATGGCATTGATAGAGTGTAAGAAGGAGGGGGGTGCCTTCTAGCAGAAGGAAATGTACACATAATCCTCAGAAGGTGGAAAGGAGTGTGTGGTAGGTCATATGAATGGGGGCCAATTTTCCCTTTGGAAAATGATAGTGTCAGCCCATGGCTCTTTCAGCCACAGTTGATCTGGATTCCTGCCCAGGCTGACTATAGATTCTCCCTTGACTGGTCACACCCATGCACTCATGTGAAATGGTGATGACACACACAGTTCAGGACTCTCTACTTGCCTTCTCAGTCCTCTGCTATCTGCTGCTCAAACCCAAGCAGTCTACCTCCTGTAAGGGTGAGAAGTGCATCTGTCCTTTTCCTTCTATAAAGGTAATATTGGGACTGCTCTCCTGCCCTTTATTTTTATTTTTTGCCCTTTATGAGAGTATTATCAGGAAGGGAAGTGGTGGGAGTTTGGCTGGGGGAAAGGGGACTCAGCCTTTAGGTAAAAGACTATTTCTGTAGCTGGGCAATTAGGGAATTAGTAGCTATCACAACCTAATTTGAGGACTTACTATATACAGCCGGGTCTGAATGATATAATTTAACCATTTCAATAACCCTGTGGGTTAGTACTGTTATCCTCCCTGAGGATATTACTGATAATAACAGGAGGCACTGAGATCCGGAGGGTGAAGTGTCTTACCAAGGTCTCAAAACTAGAAAGGGCAGAACTAGGGCTTGAAACTAGATTAGCTTGATACCCAAACCACACACCTAACACAAAACTCTACTCTTTTAGGAGCTTTTCCCACCCACCTTGCAATTTTTCTTCTGATTCTTTAACTTTATATTTTGGAAGTAACATATACTCATTTAGATAAGTTGGAAAATACAGAAAACTATAAAGGAATAGAAAAAAATTGTTATCTTAAATCTGTTACCCAGAAGTCATTCCTACTAAAATGTTTGCCCTATATTTCTCTAATATATTATACAACTAGAGGCCCGGTGCACAAAAATTTGTGCACCAGTGGGTGGGGAGGGGCGGTCCCTCAGCCTGGCCTGTGCCCTCTCATAATCTGGGACCCCTTGGGGAATGTCTACCTGCTGATGTGCCTGGCTAGCCTGGGTGAGGGGCTGATGACTGTTTGCAGGCTTGCCAAGCCCCCCAGTGAGGACCCTCACCCCATGGGTGTGTGGCCAGCCTGGGTGAGGGGCTGAGGGCCATTTTCAGGCTGCCCACAGCTCCTTCAAAGTTTGGGTCCCTACTGGGGTGCCTGGTTGAAAGTAGGTATCTGGGATTTATTTGACTTCTATAAATGAAATTTTGTTGCTTTGCTCCCCTGCTCAAAGCCTGGGTTGCCCCTGGCAACCCAAGGTCCCAGCCCAGCAGGTATCTGGGGTTTGTTTATCTTCTATAATTGAAACTTTGTAGCCTTGAGTAGAGCTCAGGGCTTCCTCCATTGCCCAGGGCAACTCTAGCTCTGTGGCTGCTGCCATATTAGCTGAGTTAATTTGCATATTTGCTCCTGATTGGTTGGTGGGCGTGGATGGTGGGCGTGGCTTGTGGGTGTAACGGAGTGAGGGTTAATTTGCATATTACTTTTTTATTAGATGTTTCATGTAGTTGAATTTATACTAGTTCATAGCTGTGTTTTCCTTAACGGTATGCAATTAGCATTTCCCTGTACACTTAGTCAACTTGAATTTTAATAGTGGAACACATTTTGTTTAGATGTGCCATATATTCTCTCAATCATCTTTGATTGAAATTTTGGGTTGGGTCCATTTTTTTTTAACTATCATAAATAAAACTGAAATGAACATACATACAAACATACAAAATGTGCATGGGTTTTGATCTGTACTTCTATAAAATGGATTCCCAGAAATGGTATTGTTGACTCAAAAAAATGGTCAAATGTTTAAGGTTCTTGATAGGCATAAACAAAACGTACTCCAGGAAAATGTTTCCAATTTATATTCCACTATTTTTGGGACATTTTTGATAATTAGTTTTCCCACCCAGCACACACGTCCATTTAGTAAAAAATTATGTCTATCAGTATTGTGATGTTATTTTTATAGGCACATTTTTCTTGTTTAAATTTTTTGTATAGTCGATATATATATATATATATATATATATATATATATATATATACACACACATATACATACATATACACATATACACACACACACACTAGGGGTCCGGTGCACAAAAATTTGTGCACTCGGTGAGGGGAGGAGGGAGTCCCTCATCCTGGCCTGTGCCCTCTCACAGTCTGGGACCCCTGGGGGGGGGGATGTCCACCTGCTGGCATGCATGGCCAGTCTGGGTGAGGGGCTGAGGGCTGTTTTCAGGCTGGCCACAGCCCCCTCAGGGTTCATGCACTGGGGGGTGGGATGGCTGGTGAGTGCAGGCGTGGACGTTTCCAGCCGGGTGGCCTACCATCGCACATACCTGGTGGGCCTTCACCACTGAGGGGACACACCTGGTGCAGAGCTGGGTGGCAGGCCAGGGGGTGGACGCTGGTGCATGGTCCCTTGGGGGGGCCATGCTGCTGAGCGGACACACGGGGATGGAGCCAGGCACACGCTCACACACACCCCATGGAGGCCCCCAGGGTGGAGGCAGGTGGCTGGACCTGTGGCAGAGGCTCTGCGTGGGGGCAGAGGATGCTCGGGCATGACCCCGAGGGGGTACCCACCTCAAGCCCCTGCCACTGAGCCTCTGAGGTCGCGTGGGCCCAATTGCTCTATTCCCAGGCCTCGCAGGGCCTGGCTGGGCTGCCAGCTCCCGGCCTTGTGGCTGCTCACCGCTGTCTGGAACCACCGTGGGCACGATTGCTCTATTGCCAGCCCCAGCTGAGGGCTGGGCCGGCTCTCACCCAAGGCCGTCCAGAACCAACCACTGGCGCGATCGCTCTATTCCCAGGCCCAGGCTGTAGGGCCAGGGCCTGGGCAGCCAGCTCCCGGCCCTGCTGCCAACCGCCACTGCACTGAATTGACTTCCAGGGCACACACAGGCGGAGGCCAGGCCTCCACGTGTGCGTGGGCCAGCGCGATCTCTCTATTCCCAGCCCCATCCCCTATTGCTAGCCCCAGCCACAGAACCGGGGGCCTGGGAGGCCGCCCGGCCCTGCAGCCACCGCCACTGTCCGGAACCGACTGCCAAAGCACGCAAGGGCGGAGGCCAGGCCTCCGCCCTTGCGTGCGCTGGCACGATTGCTCCATTGCCAGCCCAGGCCTCTGCCATCTTGGCTGGGCTAATTTGCATACCATTGTTCTGATTGGCTGTTGGGCGTCCCGAAGAAATGGTTAATTTTACTATTTCGCATTTATTAGTTTATATATATATATATATATATATATATATATATATATATATATAAATTTTGTGAATGTGATTTTTTTTCTATTTTTTTGTTGTTACTGGGTGCATATTTATCTTACTTCCTATTGTAGTTTACTTGTTAGAAAAGGCTGACAGAAAAGAAAGGGAGGTCTATAGAAAAATGCATTGATAAATGAAGCCTCCTTTCAAATTAGGGAGGGTCTTTCTTTCTCCAAGAACAAAATGGGAAAAGCCAATTTATGTTTGCAGCAGAGGGTAAGGAGCCAGTGGAGAAGTTTGAGGACTAACTCCATCTCTTAGGAATAGATAGGTGCAAAGATTGGTGGAGAGCCAGGAAGTGTGAGCTGGGTAATTCCAATTTCAACAAAGTAGACCAGTGATTGAGAGGGTAAAGGAGAATCAGGATTGGAAATGGGAAAAGACTATGCAATAACTACTATGGCTACTGTGATTAAAAACATCACCAAGATCCCGTCATATCAGTTTCCTGCAACTTATATCAGATTGGAACCTGCTCAGTGCCATCTACTGCTGAAGGTCTGACCCCATACCATAGCTAGCAACAACACAGTTGATTTTTAATGAAAATAGAACTTGGAGACCAAGTATAAGCCTACATCCAAATGCAGCCAGATATTTGGAGGGAAACTGAAAAATTCATGCAACCATGAGAATCCTTTAAATGATCAGATGTTAGGCAAGTTCAGCATGACCTAAATTTGTCATTTTCCTTTTCCTTTGGGGCTAATGGTAGGGAAAAGAGGCTTTTTTAATTTTTCTCAGATCATGGTTCTGACTTTTGCAAATCTTTTAACAAGGAAATTACTGGTCAGGGTAAAAACTTTCATTTGTGGTGAGTAGCAACATCCAGCGCCTCAATATTTAATCTGTATAATTTTTGTTAATATTTTATTCATGTTCACTAGAGAGGTTATGAGAGCATTATAAATTGCATAATTTTTTAATTTTCCTAAATATGTACACTTTGTTTCTGACTTATAGAAGAACTTATTCTTTGTTTCTTTCTTTTTCTTTTTCTATTTTTTTTTTTATTTTAGGTTTTTCAGTTTGGGCTCATGTCTTAGAATTAAAATCTAGGGTCCATTAGGCGTCATTCATCTGTGAGATGAATTCTATATTCCATTTATTGATTCCATCATGGGTGAACATTCACAGGGTTTAGGCATGCACTGGGTAGTGCCATAAACAGGACTATAAATAGGACAATATAATTTTAAAATTATACTGAAAATTATAATTTTCAATATAATATGAAAATTGAGGGAAATATCTTCATTAATACAGCTTGGGGGAAAATGTCTGTATATTAAGAGCTGCTATATCTCACACCTAAAGTTTTCTGGTATGTATAATGAAAATAAACATTCTCCTTGATATTGAGCCAATGGAATATAGCTAAGAATTCCTAGCCTATTTGCCTTTGAATCATGCCTTCTGGAATATAGATATTTTTCAAACCAGGAACATTTTATGGGTTGTAAGTAGAACATAGTGTAGTGAGTTTGCTAGAAATTGTGGAAAAGATTTTAGGGAAGATTGTAGCCCTCAACAGAATCTTGGACAGCCTCTGCCCCGGTAATATCTGTACCTCAGGGTGTCTTATTTATATGGCTACCTATTATTAGTAAGCCATCTACTAATCAATCATCTTTTCATCAATAAACTCCTTGACCTTTGCTCAGTTTCTGTTCTTAGTTTCTCTATGCATTTTACTTGCAGCCTCTGCTACCTGTGACTTTGCACTATCCTAACCTTATTTTTCCTTTTCTAGTTGTTCCCTTTCTGTCTCCTTTGATGGTTTCTTCTGTTAACTAAAAGTGAGTGTTGCTCAAGGACCAGAGGTAGCCTTCTGCTTTTTCTCCTCTTAATTCTCTGCCTCAGTGAGGGCCTTCATTTTCTTGGCCCCTTTCAACATCTCTATCTACTAGATACTGCTCCCAGGGCTCTCATTCCACACTTCTGAGGAATTTCCTCTGCATTTTCAAACTACAAAAACAATTGTCTTCTCCAAAATGATTTTCCTTTCTGTGTTTCTCTTTTGTTTATCCTTCTTTTTCTCACTTAAACTTCAACCTTACAGCCAACTCTGGTTTCCCTTTTTTCACTATACTTCCACGTCTAACCAGTCGCTATTTATTTTTATTCTACCTCCTTATATTCTCTACAGTTGCCACTCTCCTTTCATTTTCAAGCTCTTAAGACCTCATATTTGAATTGTTGCAGTAGCTATAACACAATATACTGAGGTAATAACCTCTTTCTCACTGCTGAAAGGAGTTTTTCTTTCCCTGTAACAAGATGGCAACCTCATTTTTACATCTTCTGCCTGTGGAAATTTTGTGAAGGGGAATAGATATGGCAAGAAGAGGTTTCCATGCAACACCCAGTAAGGATTTTGTTTGAGATGAATTATTCCGGATCATTCCAGAGGGTAAGGGTGATAGAGGTGAATGACTGAATTTGGGAGGTAGGAGTAGTCCAAGCTAAAGAGAAAGAAGATTTCTTTAGATAATTGCTTTTGAAACAAGGAAAGGTGTGGTGTTGGGTGAGTTCCATGGAGTTAGGAACACCACTGTGATCCCTTTCAGTGCAGTTGTTAGTGCTTCTGATGAGTGAGGTTGGGGTGATGGATGGGCCAGACATTAAGAACTGTTGCCCTAGGACCAGCTGGTATTAGAAGTCACCAGCCCACTGTTGCTGTCCTCTAGGAACCATGTAGGCTTGGATGATGAATGCATCAGTTGTAACAGGGCAGTATAAAGTCTGGTGAGTTCCTTCCTAAGTGCTATGTACCCAGGACTCTGGCTTGACTTTAGAGAGGACATGCTGACTAAAGTGTAGGCTCAGCTACTGTAGCATAGAAACCTCAAAATACAAGGCTCATACAAATTAGAAGACAGGGCTTGCTTTTCTCTCTCTCTCTCTCTCTTTCTCTCTTCCCCCCTCTTCCCGCCAGTCTGGAAGTAAGTGAGCTGCCCAGGTCTGGTAAGCAGCTCTGAGCCACAAGGACATTTTGAATTTCATATTTTTCCTCATCTTGATGTCTTACAATCTTTCAGAACAGAATTTTAAACTGTTATGCTCTATCTCTTTTGGTAATATAATGAAGTATGTGGACTCTGTCTAAAAAGAAAAAATACATAGGAGGGCCTGGCTGACATGGTTCAGTGTCATGTTCAATTCCCAGTCAGGGCACATGCTTGGATTGTGGGTTCTATCCCCAGTGCAGGGCATGCAGGGCATGATTCTCTGTCATCAGTGATGTTTCTCTCTCTCTCTCCCTCTCTCTTCCTTTCTGAAATAAATAAAAATATATATATTTAAAAAAACACATAAGAGGATTATAAAGGAAGTAAATTATAGTAAAATAGAATTATCACAATATTTAAAAGACAGATTTATGATATACTAGTATATATACTTCCTTATTAATAAATGGGATCCTGTGGTATGTCCAATAAGTACTATAGTTTCAAAATAGTGATGGGCACCAATATTTACTTCATAATATCCGAATAAATGTAGTGTGATATGAAAATATTGTTTCTGATGGTGACAAGGTCATAGATACTATGAATATTACTATAGCTTATTGCCTACATTCATAATTAAAGAAAATGCTGAATTTTAATAGGAGGTTATTGAAAATAAAGATGAAACTTTCCATCCAAATATCTGGACGCCCTAAATTCTGTCTATGGGCCCTTTGAAGACCTGTCAAGCCCTGGTTAAGGATCCTGTTTGGAGTGTTAAAGATGGCGCATCTCCATGTCTATGCTCCAGCCCTAACAAAAGAGAAAAAGAGAAGTTCTGGGCAAGTGATCTTGTCTTTATGGAGATAAAATTGTGCTCATCACTTCTCACATCCCATTGACTTGAATCTAATTTATGGCCACATCTAGTTTCAAGAGAAACTGGGTTGGGGTTCTATAATCAGGTGGCTCTGGTCTAGCTAAACCTGAGAATTTTATTACTAAACAGAAGAAGGAGAGAATAGATAAATACTTAGGACCCACTAGGAGCATATAGGACTCTCAAAGGGATGCCTGAAATTCATTTTCTCACCACTCAGGCTCAGAAGAGATTTCGTGATTGTGAGGATTAATTACAGTGCGTTCCAGTGGCTGGTAAAGTGTAAGTGCTCAATAAATATTTACCAGAGCTAACTTGTAAGTAACCAGAATTTGTTAGAGGAATAAACCATGGGAGATAATATATGGGACTTCCTGGGATGTGAAGTGTCAAAGGAATTTATGTTTAGATTCATTCATTCATTTCTTCATTCAAAAAATATTTATTGAGCTCAGATTGTATGCCAGACACTGTTCTAATTGCCAGAGAAATGACAGTGAACAATATGAAGTTCTTGTTCTCAGGAATGTTTCATTTTACTCAGGGGAAGTAGAATAACAAGTAAACAAATCATATGTTGGGGACAAAGAATATAAAAAGAGATGGAGTAAAGATTATGGTAGAATGCTGTGATAGGTAGAACTATTAGATGCTTCCCAAGATTCTTACCCCTAGCTACACTCTCTGTATAATCACCCCTCAGCCACACCCCACACTTAAATATGACTCTGATGGAATACCACTCCTATATTATGCTATATGGCAAAGGTGGAGAGATTTTGAAGATGTAATAAGGTCCCAAATCAGTTGATTCTAAGTTAATCAGAAAGGATATTTTCCTGGGTAGATCTGACTTTCAATCACATAAAGTCCTTAAAAGAGTATCTGAGACCTACCAGAGTGAGAGATAAATTTTCTTTCTGACCTTGAAGAAGAAAGCAACCAGGTTGTGAACTGCCTATGGAAAGGGCCACATGGCAAGGACCTGAGGGCAGTCTCAGAGCCGAGAGCACCATTCAGTTTTCAGCTAGTAAGAAAATAGGGATCTCAGCCATAGAGCCACAAGGAAATTATGTCTGCCAAAAACATGAATGAGCTTGGAAGCAGGTACTTTCCTTTCAAGCACTGTGGTGAGAGTGTAGCTCAGCCAACCTTGATTGCAGCCTTGAGAGACTCAATATGGGATTCCTATAGGACTCCTGACCCACAGAAACGGTGAGAAAATAAATGCATGTTGTTTTCAGCCACTAAGTTGGTGGCAGTTTGTTAGACAGCAAAGCAAACACACACACACACACACCAAAAAGACAAACAACAACAACAAATAAAAACACACAAAACAAATAAAAATATAATTTTAATGGTATTATTAGGAACGGCCTCTCTGTAAGGTGAGTTTAAATGAAGACATGAAGGAAGTGAGGAGTAAGCTATAAGGGTATTTGAGGGTAGGAGCAGATGACCATTCTTACTGGTGTGTGGAGAATAGCCCAGGGATGGGCATGGGTGAAGGATGAGACACCAATTAGGATGGAAAAGATGGGCATTACAGACATATTTCATAATTTGCTGAAGGGTTAGATTTTGAGTGTGAGAGGAAGAGGATGCAAAGGAAAGCTCCAAATTGTAGTTGCCATTTACTGTGATGAGATGACTGGGGTGGGATGGAAAGAAGCAGGTTTATAGAGAAGGATATGTGAAGTTTGAGATGCCATCCAAGTGGATTTTCCAAGTGCGAAGTTATATATATTAGCCTGGAGTTGAAGTGAGGTTGGGGATGGAAATACAAATAGGAAGTTCCAGCACATAAATGGTGTTTAAACTATGAGAGTGAAGAGATAACTCAAGATAGAAAAAAATCATAGAATAGTAGGCTTGAAAATCACCTTAAGAGATTATCATTTTATAGATAAAGAAACTCTAGCCTGAGGATGCAGAACTAGTTACTAACAGAGTTTAACTAAAACCTAGGTTTCTTCTATAGTAACATCATACTCAATGGGCAAAAACTAAAACCATTTCACTGAAGTCCAGGAATGAGATAGGGATGCCCACTTTCACCACTCCTGTTCGACTTAGTTCTAAAGTACTAGCCATAGCAATTAGACAACAAGAAGAAATAAAAGGTATCCAAGTTGGAAGATGTAAAACTGTCATTATTCATAGATGACATGATACTGTACATAAAAAACCATAAAGACTCCATAAAAAATTATTAGACTTAATAAATGAATTTGGCAATGTAGCAGGATACAAAATTAATGCCAAGAAATCTATGGCATTTTTATACACCAATAGTGAACTTACAGAAAAAGAGACTTAAAAAAAAAACAATCCCACTTACCATTGCACCAAAAGAAACCATCAACAAAACAACAAGAAAGCCCACTGCTTAGGTGAACATACTTGCCAATGTTATCACCAATAAGGGTTTAATCTCCAACGTTTATAGGGAACTCATACAACTTAACAAAGGGAGATAAATAACCCAATTAAAAAATGGGCAATGGACCGAAATAGATACTTTTCAAAAGAAGACATTCAGAAAGCCAAATGACATATGAAAACATGCTCAAAGTTACCAATAATCTGAGAGATGAAAATCAAAATGACAATGAGGTACCATTTCACACCCGTCAAAATGGCTATCATCAACAAATCAATAAATGACAAGTGCTGGAGAGGATGAAGAAAAAAAGGAACCTCATGCACTGCTGTTGGGAATTCAGACTGGTGCAGCCACTGTGGAAAACAGTATGATGTTTCCTCAAAAAACTAAAAATGGAACTCTCATGTGATCCAGTGATCCCACTTCTAGGACTATATCCCAAGAAACTAGAAACACCAATTAGAAAGGGTATGTGCACTCCTATGTTCATAGCAGCACAATTTATAATAGCTAAGATTTGGAAATAGCCCAAATGCACATCAGTAGTTGAGTGGATAAAAGAACAGTGGTACATGTATACAATGGAATACTATGCTGCTGTAAAAAAGAAGGAATTTTTACCATTTGCAACAGCATGGATGGAATTGGGAGAGCAGTATGCTAAGCGAAATAAGCCAGTCAGAGAAAGATAAATATTACATGATGTCACTCATTTGTAGAATATAATGAACAACATAAACTGATGAACAAAAACAGATCCAGAGACAGAGAAGCATTGATCAGACTGTCCAGCTCAGAGGGAAGGTAGGGGAGGGTGGAGGTAAGGAGGAGAGATCAACCAAAGGACTTATATGCAAGCATATAGGCCTAACCAATGGACACAGACACCAGGGGGGTGAGGGCATAAGTGTGGGGGGAGCAATAGAGGGATAAGGGCACGTATGTAATACCTTAATGAAAGAAACAAACAAACAAAAATACCCTAGACTTCTTGATTTTAAGCTCAGAGATTCTTTTCACCAAGGGTCACGGGTTCTTTTTCTTTTCTTCCCAAGGGTATTTTCTACACTTTGGAAAGAGCCTGGTAAAGCCAACAACACTTGCCTCTTTTCCTTTCATGAAGTTGCTAGTCCCAGATCCAGACCTCTGTGGCATCCTCCCGCACCTTGGCTGTCACCTCACAGGATGCTGATTAGATTTGATGGCTGTGGGAGACCAGGTCTCAAATAACAATGAAAATGTATGCTGCGATATCTATAAACCTCACCCCATCAAATTAATAATGAAAAACCTCCCATCAAAGCCCTCCTTTGTGCTCAATAGCCTGTGGCACATTTGGTCTCATCAATACATGTCCAACAATATTACAACTTGCTTAAATCTTAGTAAAGTAGTGTTATGTACTATTGTTATTGACTTCCCTTTTCTAATTACCACCCAAAGGTGACGGATGATATTGCTCTAATGACCACATTCCTGGAGCGTGAGTGGCTTTGGGATTCTGCTCATTGTATCTTAGCTATTCTGAAAGAGGAGACCTCCTCAGTGAAAGCAGGCCAGATTTAGCAAGGCCACCAGATTAAAAATGATGTTACTCAGCCTGGCCAGTGTGGCTTAGTAGGCTGAGTATCATCTAATGCACCAAGAGGTTGCTGGTTTGATTGCAGGTCTGGGCACAAGTCCAAGTTGTGAGCTCTGCACAGTAGGGCGCGTGCAGGAGGCAGCCAATTGATGTTTCTCTCTCATTGATATTTCTATCTCTCCCTCTCCCTTCCTCTCTCTCTAAAAATCAACATATTAAAAATAAAATAATTAAAAATAGTTGGGAGCTTTCTGGCTTGCTCAGTTCAGTGTGGGGCCATTTTGGAGATCTGTAATGAACCAACAATGTCACATGCTTCATGCTAAAATTGCATTAGAAGTTATGTCTTTATAGTTCTTTTGATCCCAATAAAGTTGCTTGATGATGACTACTAAGTGAAACAAAATGAAACTAGAGTTGGAAATTTAGAAATTAAGTTTTCCTATGGAAAATTCTGATATATAATACTATTAACCTCTCTTAGTTGTCTGACTACAGGATTAATCAGGCTTGTTTTTGTTGTTAGATATTGCTTTAAGTATATTTTACTTTATGGACATACAACTTCCATAATGTTATAACAATTCCATCTCTTTGATAAAACTTAACCATGATCCCTTGTACAACCTTACACTTCGTTTACTTCATTTATAGCATTTATTAATCTGTCTTATCTTCTACATATTCCATCAATTGGTACCAAATTTTAACCATTCTGTTTTTAAATGTCAGTTGGATATTCTTCACTCTCTCTCTCCCTATTGCCATTCTTCTAGTCTAGCCTCTGGATCTTTAGACTAGACTATTGCATTATTGTCCACTGGATTTCATTCATTCATTTATCATTCATTCATTTTTTCCTCTCATGTTTATTGATTACTTACTATGAACCCAATCTTGGGTATATAATGATGAATAAAACATGGTCCCTCTTCTCAAGGACCTTATAGTTAACTGGATAAAAAACGTAAAAACAAAAAAGTATAGCATAATATGAAAGGGGCTTCAGTAGAAGGATGTACAGGGTATTTTGGGAACCCATAGAGGGAAATGAATTCTGAGTGGGAAGTCAGGTATAGCTTCACAGAGGAGGTGGTGTTTGAATGGTATCTGTGAGGAGGGAAATTTTTCACTGCATGTGCAAGAATTGCAATTCAGGGAGGAGAAGTAACTTGAGTGAACCCAGGGAGACATAAATAACCTCTTCTCTATTCCCCATCTATGATATATGGCGGATAGCCTCTCAAATTATTCTTGATGAAGAGAAATTAGATATGTGATTTGCTGTTAAAACTTTTAATGACCGCCCAGATTCTTTAGGACAGGACAAATTTTATGGTCTTAAAGCACTCTTTCCAGTTTTCATTTTTAAAATTGTGCTTTGGGTTTATGCTCCACTGATCTGTTCAAGTAGAAACGATTTCTTTCTCTGTATGGTTCATAGTTAGAGTTGCTCAAAAGAACTTGATCTTTGGGAGGTATGAAAGCAGCAGCAGTCATTACTTTCGGAAGTTTGTTATGGTCAGATGTGGAACCCCATAGATTCTCCTGGTCCTTTCTCTTCTCCATCCTATGTTTTTAGTTCATCTACTCAGTTGCTACCCTAATGATCTCACTTATTTTTGGATAATAAAGACCATTATAAACTGATGAACAAAAATAGATGCAGAGGCAGAGCAGCATTGAACAGACTGTCAAACTACAGTGGGAAGGCCAGGGAGGGTTGGGTGGGGTTAAGAGATCAACTGAAGGACTTGTATGCATGCATATAAGCATAATCAATGGACACAAGACACTGGGGGTAGGGGAGGCCGGGGGAAGGTTAAGGGAAAAATAAAAAAGGAGACAAATGTAATACTCTTTGTAATACTTTAAACAATAAAACAAAATTAAAAATAAAATAAAATAAAATACTGCCATCCTTGGGGGGGAAAAAATAGTGGCCTCAAGGCTCTTGAGCGTGGGCGTGCAGAGGTGTTGGCTATTTAAGAGGCAGTAGCCTCCCCGCAAGTAGTCTTCCCCACATGTCTCTCCTTTGTGGTCATTTTGGTGGTTGCCTGGATTGTCTTTTTTTGTTTTTTTTTTTTTTTTGTTTTGCATTTCCAGTTTGTCCTCTCTTGCAGATGCTCCAGGTGAACTGCCTAATGACTTTTTCTCCGATCCTTTGGCTACCCCTACTAGGCTTCATCTCCCCTGCTCCTCCCTTTTTGTGTAAGGTCTGATTCTGAATATAAGTCCCTCACTCCCACAATCCTTATGGTGGTTGTGAATTCCAACTGATACAGCAAGGTTTCTTGAATAGGCCACAGACTTTAACTAGAATATTCCCTACTTCTGACCCCGTTTCTAGCATAGCAAAGCCTTGTGTGGTTTTCAAAGTTCAGATTAAATGTGTTTTCCATTGTGAAAACTTCTAGAACCTTCCTCCTTGTAAGTCTGTCAGAAACAGTGATCCTGAAACACTTTGGACACTGTTTTTCTACTTTCCGCTTGTATTACAGTTTAGTATTTGTTCATCTGCCCACACCACTAGATTGTGAACTCTTTAATGTCAAAGAAACTGTCTTGCTGTCTGCCTATCTTCCCTGTTCCTCCACCTCCTGCCTCAAACAGAGCTGTGCATATTGTCAGTAATGTAGTGCAGCTCACTGACTTGCACGTGCAACATAGGAGTTGCCCCCAGATAGGTGGGTACATGGTTGAGAATCAGATGAACTTACAAGCAAGAGTTGTGGAACTGAGGAAGTGGATGTCGCGCGCACACACACACACACACACACACAAATTATTTCAACTATTTAATGAGATGAAACTAAAGCAGTAAAATTGACACATTAAATAAAGAGAACACCAATGAGCTTTTAATTATTATTAGTTAGTTATAAAAGTTACATCATAATTAATTTCTATTTGCCCTTCTTTGATTACGGCAGGATATTTAGAATTTTAAAACAACTATTGTTTTTAATACTTAAAAATGAATTAATCTCTTTTCTCTTCTCCCTCCCCCCTAACATTTATGTGGGAAGAGCTTTTCTTTATGTCTTTCCCATTATTCAGATATTTAATGCCTTTCCCCCATGTAATGGCTTATGTTTAGGGTTGTTGCCATTCACCTCATTGAATGATTAGGGCCCTAATCATTCTTATTCAGAAATGCAGAATGGTTTGGTTGCTAAAGATAGACAGGAAGAAAAAAAGAGAGATAAAAATAACAAACAAGTAAGTTCCAAGTTTTTTGGAAAATGTTATTTAACCTATTTGCTTTCTCTGAGTAGTTATTTCTCTTTTCCTCTCCCGAATGCACATATACTTGGAGCCTCTCTTTGCCCAGGCCCCATGCTCACATCTCTGCCTCCTGCCTTCAAGGGTACAGGAGTGCAGTTCTGAGGCCAGTTTTTACTTCTTTCAGCATCCTGCGAGAGAGGGAGAAAAACATTGCAAAAACTCTCACTTGTGTTTTGCTGTCTTTTTTTGCTCCTTTTCCTATTTCTTACACCTCCTTTTTTTTTTTTTTTTTAATTATCTCTAGTTGGAGGGCCTCATAAATCTTATACAAGACAGTGGAAAGTGAAATTCTTATGTGCTGCAAAACAGCCCAGAAGTGAATCCACAGATACTGGGATTCTATATGAAGTGATGCTCATGGCTGGAGAGGAATGCTCTATCAGTTCTCATATTTGTGTGCCTGTGGACTTGCCTCCAAAGATAATGATTCCTCATAAACTCTTCTTGAACTGTTAGAGAGGTGAATATTATTTTATTATTTTAATTTAGGAACTTTGGGCAGGTTTTGATAATGAACCTGACTGGCTAAGAGAGAAATTTGCTGAGAGACCAATCAGATTGGTTCATATTTAGAATTTGGCCATTTAAAGATAACTCACTTGGATTTCATGAGAACCAGATGTTGAAATGGTTGGCCATTAAATTTTATTTCAACAACAGGATGGGTTGGCCCATTGATTGCCCATTTATTGTGACAGCCCAAAGCCCTGTGACTGACCAGCGTCTGGCTAACTCAGTTGACCTGGATACTCAAGTCCTGGTTATTGCTCCCTGAACCTTAAGGGGAGCTTGAACTGCCAAGGACTTTGTCACATGCCTGTTTTATTTGTAGCATTGTCATTGTCAGTGAAGCAAATTCACAGTCCACCTTTGTTCTTTCAAAGTACCAGGCAGGAAAAACAAAACAAAAAAACAAAAAACAAAAGTGAAAAACAAAAAAACCCTCTATAATGTTCTTGGGCAATTTGGTTTATTAAAGAGATGCTTTATTATATCTACCCTAATAAACACAATAATTCTAGTGCTAGTTACGTAGCTGGGTTTATTTGGTTTGTAGGTAAGTTAAAGGTTCTCTAAACTAGTAGTCCTCCAAATGTAGTCAAGAGCAGCAGCAGCGTCACAAGGAAACTTGTTAGAAATGCAAAGTCCAGGGCCCCAAGCAGATCCACTGAATCAAACATGCGGGGTAGAGCCAGCATCCTGTGTTTGAACAAACCCTCTAGGTGATCCTGATACAAGATCAAGTTGAGAATCTCTGCTCTTAACTGTTAGTATGTAGGTTTCATTTAAATGTGGCAGCTGGGATCCTAATTCTTTCTGCTCTTTTCTCACTCTTTTCTTCTGAGTCCTCCAGTGTCAGGGAATCAATTCTTTGATTCCCTAGTCCCTTAATGCCCTTTGAACCTCTACTTCTGGGGCCTGGGTGGGCTGCTTGATTTTAGGATGTGCTAGCAACACTATCAGTCACCTCATTAGAACTTAGCAGTTAAGCCAGAGTTTCCCATCTGGTTTGATTAAGCAGAACTGCTAACCTTCTGGGCTGGCCTAGGTAGCTGCACACTTATTGCAAAGAAAGCAAATTATTGCCTTTGTGTCTCTCTCCCCCCTCTCCCCCCACACTCCCCTAGCATCATAGGGGAGAGGTAAGGGACAACCTACCTCAAAAATATTTTGAACAGCAGTCTGGAAGTTTTAAGATTTAGTTCTTGAAGAAAATTTCTACTGGTTTTCTCTAGGAGACTGGTGTGCTGGAAGTCCACAACCCACCTAGAATTTTCAAAGACCCATTGCATTGAAAGGTGCATAGCCATCTTCTATGTTGTACGTGAGATTTCAGGACTCAGGAAAATGTCAAGTTTGCATTGTTGCCTAAACATTGTATCTCCTTGTTCAAAGGCTCAGAGATAGGAGCAGGAAGGTTCGAGATCCAGATTCATTGGTCCTAACCAGCCAAGTTTACTGGAACCAAATATGTTGAAGAAAAACACTGGTGTGGTATTTTTTATCCCCACTGAAGCTGCCTTCGACAAAATGTGGGTGTCATTTGAAAAGGGCATCATTTTCAATGAATTCTGAAAGTGTCACACAGCGGTATTGATTGATCAGTCTTGCCGTCAGCATGACTGGGGCCAGCATGGAACTGTCTCTGTGATCCAATTTTCAGAGCTCACAGACACCTTGACTCCCTGGCAAATAGCATCAGCAAGTGGCAGGACAGAGTGGAGGAGGCAGAGGTACGGGGGTGTGTGCAGAAATAGTCTGGCAGAAAGGAGGCAAGAATGAATGATTTTGTATCATGGTCAGCTTGTGTAATCAGTACATGCTGAAAGCTGCAACTATCACACCCTAGGTGTGTTGAATGATTAGGAGCCTGCTTTATTTTCTTTAACAAGCAACATTAAGCCATGAATAAGTCAAAAGTAGGTTCTAATCAATGAAAAATACCAATACCAACATTAGTGAAGTCATTTTAAGATAACATTAGTGTCTACATTTATGTTTATTTTTGTCTGCAAGCTTATATGTACAGTACAGATATGGGGAGAAGTACCCACCTAACTGTATTTCCTTAGCAGTACAAACTATGGTTATACTCAATACAGGTAATCCTTAGAATTACAACTACACAGTCTAGGCAAGTGACTTCCAAGTGTGCCACTCCCTCACTCTAGAATTGCCTGTATGAATGGAAGCATGGATACATATGGGTAGATAGATCTATGTTGGCCCATATCACAAAGAGTTTGTAGGTTGGCTGAATGACTTTAGGCAAGATGTGGGCTCCCATTTTTCTATTTATATATATTTTTTTCATAGGTTTTACTCAGGGCAAAAAGATTGAGGCAGTAGAATAGGGGAGGGGGTTGGTTTGAACAGAATGGTAACAGCTGAGGGCTCTCTGCCTCCTGTGAAAATAGTTTCCTGGTGTGTGAACTCTGGACTACTTGATAAGAAAAATAAGCACCATATTTGAAGCTAGGTGGCTCAGCTCCAGGGTTGCTCCCTGGAGCTTCCACTTACCAACTCCTAGCTCTCTGGACCTCAAGACAAGGACTGATGTTGCTGGAACTGTGCAGCTGCAGAAACTGGGCAAGAAGTACTCATAGGAATTACAGACACCCTCCTTTCTGAACTGAGGGTCCCAAGGGTCTTTGCTTCTCCTTAGCACTCCAGCGTACACTGTAGTGGGAAACATGAAAATGTGTTTCTTTCAAGAAACAAGAGAATAGCATGTGGTGATTTACCTACTCTAATTCTTACATACTCTTTCAACTTTGTGAGCCTGCAACATTCTGTGCTCATTTTCTCCTTGTGCTTTTCCCAGTCTGGCAGCCTATGCCCAGTCATGGATTGGTACATTTTTACACAGCAAGATCTCACAGGGCTGCTGGGAGGTTAAATCCCGCACAGCATCAAAAGCACCAGATCTTGTATCGGAAGCTAAGTGTGCAGCATTTGGTTATTATTTCCAGTGGACTCCAAACCCCTCAGAGAACAGGATGGTACCTATTCTGTTTTGCATTCTCTTTGCCTAGCACATTGTGGAGCTTGATGAATGCTAGTTCAATAAGAAAGCAGTTCAAGACCTGCTTCTGTAGTTACTACAAGTGACTTACCCTCTGGATTTTTAGAGTAGTTTAGGAAAAAGCATTGGTATTTGTTATTGACAAGGAGAATGGTCACTTAGACTTCTGCCATTTTTGTTGACAGTGTGTTCATGTGGTGCTTGGATCTGTTGACAGTGACTCTCTATCAGAAGAGAATCCAGGTAGAAATTCTGTCCAACTTGACTTAATCTTGTTAAAGGTATACCTAGTTTCAACCTTTGTTCTCTTGCTGGACACCTGGCTTATAGTTCACTTTTGTTTGTTTCCAGATATAGGCAGGTCAATGGATTGGCTCAGCCTGGCCTCCTGCCACACCCCCCTGAAGGCCTGTGCCATTGGTCATCACCTCCCTTGACAGGAGGACTCTTCACCATCAGCCTGGAAATAGGGGCAGTCATCCTGCCACAGGGGTGAGTGACATCTATACTGGCACCATTCTAGATGATGAAACTGAAGGGCTACTTTATAAACTAGCCAGTCCAACCAGAAGAAGGGTAAAGAAAAATCAAATAATTACTATTTTATAGGGGAAGTGAGAACTGGAACTTAGTGATGTCAAGTATTTTGCCTGCTTTTCTAGTGGTCCGTGATGCTTTTTAGTATTATGATTAAAAGTGATTTTTATCTGTTTGAATAAAAACATACTAAAGTATAAAGAAGTTCAGTGATCCACCCTCACCCCTAATCCTATATAATAAAGAGCTAATATGCTAATTAGACTGGAAGGCAGAACAACCTTCCGGAATGACCAGTGGACAGGGCTGTGGGGCCTTGAGACAGCTGGGGCTGTGAGGGCTGAGCCCCGTGCACCAATTTCATGCATCAGGCCTTTAGTTGATTAATGATGTATGGGGTCTAGAATCCAGAGAACCTGTCCTACAGTCTTTGTTTCTACTGCACCACACAATCTCCAGATATCTAGTCATTCCTGTCTTATTGTTGGTTTGCTAACTCTCCTGTTCATCTCTGAAAATCTTTCTATCACTTGTGGGGGGAAAAAGTCAAACTGCTTTCAAAACCATTTTTCCATTTTGCCTACTTCTGCTCCATTGGTGACTCCTCTGTTAGGAAAATCAAAATGCAAACATTTCATTACATGTTTGAGAACTATCCCAAGTGATTTCAAAGATAAGTTATTGTTCCATTTTTTCACATTTTTATGTTTATTTTTTCCTAGAAACATATATGCAAGTTGAAAAAACACTTGGGTAAGAGGAGAAAATGATTATCTTAACTAATAAAAGTGTAATATTAAAATTAACCATTTCTCTGAGATGGGTAAGCCACGCCCACCAGCCAGTCAGAGCGGCTGTATGCAAATTAGCCCAGCCAGCATGGAGGCTGCCACTCACGGACCTGAGTAAACTGCAGCTTCCATTGGAGCAGGAGTGAAAGTGAAACTGCGCCCGCTCTGCTTAAACTGGCTCAAGCAAAACACATTTTTGTAACAAAATAACAATCATAGAATCCTCGGGAGCTGAAGGAAACAGCAGGCCTAAGAGTAAGATTGTCTCATTATAGACACCGCGAGGTGAAGCAGAGAGGAGGCTTCGTTAGCTGGCTTAATGGAACAGTGTATCAATTATAGAAGATAAACAAACCCCAGAAACCTGCATCCAGCCAGCCTTGCTGGGACATTGGGTCAATGGGAGCTGTGGTCAGCCTGAAAGCCTGAAAGCACCAATCAGCCCGTTATCCACGCTGGCCACAACCCAATGGGGTGAGGGACGTTCCTGGGGGGCTTGGCCAGCCTGGAGACAGCCATCAGCCCCTCACCCAGGCTGGTCAGGCACGCCAGCAGGTGGTCCCAGACTGTGAGAGGGCACAGGCCAAGCTGAGGGATCCTGAGTGCACAGAGCGGCTGCAGGGTGGAACAGCGCAGGACCCAGGACCCATGAGTGGGAAAGAGGCAGCAGGGTTGGCGGCCTGCTTGGCAGCTGCCCAGGCCCTTTGTGGGGCACCGGGGAGCGGGAAAGAGGCGGCGGAGGTCTCGGCCTGCTTGGCGGCTGCCCAGGCCCCTTGCAGGGCAACGGGGAGCGGGAAAGAGGCGGTGGGGGTCGGGGGCCTGCTTGGCGGCTTCCCAGGCCCTTTGCGGGGCACCAGGGAGTGGGAAAGCAAGGCAGCAGGGTACCGGTGAGTAGTGGGGATGTCTTGGCCTGCTAGGCGGCTGTCCAGGCCCTTTGCGGGGCACCGGGGAGCAGGAAAGCAAAGCTGAAGTGGCCGGGGTCCTGCTTGGCACCTCCCCAGATCCCTTGGCGGCACCGGGGAGTGGGAAAGGAAGGCAGCAGGGGACTGGTGAGTGGGAAAGAGTCGGCGGCCTGCTTGGCTGCTCCCCAGGCCCTTTGGGGGGCACTAGGGAGCGGGAAAGCAAGCTCTTGGGGGCTGAGGGCCTGCTTGGCAGCTCCCCAGGTCCCTTCTGGGGATCAGGGAGCAGGAAAAGGCTGGCCTGACCACGAGACGGGGTTTTCCCTGCTTTCTGGTGGCTGGAGGAAGATGGGCAGTAGGCAACCTTGGGAGGCAGGCAGCACCCAGCCCTGGCCACAGCTCAAAAAAAAGAGAACAACATGCAGGGGAGGGCAAGAGTCTGAGAGATCAACATAGAGGGGGTGCCTGCTCCAAGCCTTGATGGTGTGCCTGGGGGCAGGCCCCCAGCAGGTATACACACACAGGAGGACTGCTCCGAGCCTCAGATGCGGCTGGGGGCAGGTCCCCAGTGGCCACACACACACACACACACACAAAAGGCGCCTGGCAAACTGGGGCCATCATAGGACATCCACTGAGGGGTTCCAGACTGTGAGAGGGGGCAGGCTGGGCTGAGGCCCCCCCCCCCCCGTGCACGAATTTTGTGCACCAGGCCCCTAGTAATCTCATAATTTCTATCTGACATTGTTATTGACCTTTAGAAACTTTCTTTCCAGTATATTTTTTTTCTGTGTCCATTTCTCTCCATCTAGTCTTAATGATATTGTTGATAATATCTGCTAGTCCCTTCTTCTTAATATTAGAGTGGAGGAATTTCTCCTTGTTACATATTCTTCATAACCATCCATGCTTTATAATGGCTCATTACCTTGAGTGATTATAACAACTTAATCATTTCTTATTTTTAAAATTTAGATTTTTTTTTGTTTTGCTTGGTGCTATTTTCATGAACCACTGATGTGAAACTCTTTAAGCATATTTTTCATTATTTAAAATTATGTCTATATATTGGATGAAAAGGATATATTCATTCTAACAGCTATTGATATATGCTGCTCAATTATTTTTTAAAATGGTTTTTAAATTAACTACAGGATTTTCATATTACCGCATTTCATCAATCATGAATTACCATTACTTTTTTTTGCTAATTGATAAATAAAAATGGTAACATATTTTAATTTGTATTTTTAATTTTGTTTTTAATTGCTTTTCCTTACTTTAATTGTTTATCACTGGAATCTTGAGTTCAAATAAATTTAAAAAAGATTAAGTACAAATAATTAAGAAACACTAAAAAAATCTGTGACATAGTTAAGTGAATAAGCAGATGACAGCATAGTAGCTAGCTTATATTGGTCAATTAAGTCTCTTGGACAACTGATAGCTCCAAGAGGAAAGAGAAGGTTTTTGGGGGTGGGGGAGAATTAAAATGGGGTTACTGGGAGCCCACTCCATACAATTTTAGAAATTTTTTAAAACACTGAGACTGGATAACAGACATTTGAAGCAGCCTTACCTTTCAGTTTGTCTACTTGGGAAATTTTGCTCTTGTAAGAACAATTATTTTCCAGCAAAACAAATTATTTTTTTAGAAAATATATTTGTGAGTAACATGTGACCTGGGTATCCAGTGTCCAGACCAATGCAATATTTTACTCATAAGACACTGTAGTCATCTTTTCATCTAATTGCTACTAGGAGATAAATGGTTCCCTCTACTGAAAACTCCAAAGGCAGTAAAGAACATGGGATCCAGAGGTGTGATTTGTAGATCTGGTCTGAGATGACTTGGAAGTAATTACTGCTAAGCATAGCCTCGTGGTCAGCTTATAACACACATTACCTATTGTTCCAAAGATTTGTATTGTTGCACTTTATATCTGGCAGATGTGTGTTTATAAGGGTTTTGTACTTACTGTCTCTTCCTTAAAGAAAGGGATTTGCTTCATAGGCACTTTCTTAACCTTGCTCTGCTGATTAAAAAGTGTAAGGACCACATTTCATGACTTCTGAATGCTCATTCATGAAATTCTAGGAGGGATGAGTATGTTGAAAAAGAATTGTTTTTCTAGAAGAGAAAACAATGCAATCAGAATGACTCTATTAAATTATAAATGATTCAAAGCAATTGAATATTGCTTATTCAAAAGCCAAGGGTGAGGAGGAAGTATTGTTTTTGAAAATAAAGTGCTCACCTGTAATGGGATGTGACAGCAAACAGGCAACAGGGAAAAAGAGCATGTTAGTTCTCCTAACCCTCTTCTCTGGGCTTGTTTTGTTTTGGATTCAAGAATTATCTCAAATAATGGTGAGAGAAAAGACAGCCTAACGAAATAAGAATGAGTGAGGGACCAGTATTTCAGACAGATTGGGACCAAATGAAGGTAAAAGAGACAAGGAAAGAAAGGACAGATAGACCAATGGAAGATAGGCACTTTCTCCACTGGTAAACTGGGCTCCTGCATGCTCTAATTCCTGCTGCTTCATGGACTGATAACATGCTTTGATAAAAAGGAGAAAAGAAAGGAGAGGAAAAAAATCCATGCAGGAGGCTGTGAGTGTACACAGAGTCTGTTCCGAGCTCCCTCCACAGGCAGACACAGATCAATAAATCAATAGGAAATGTTCACTGGCTGTAAAATGGGTAGAGAATCCAGCGTCAAGCTGCTCCAAGATGGATGACAGCAGGCTTGCTGTCTACCGAAAGGCCAGAGGTGACTATCACCTTGAGATAAGATCAGTGACCAACAGCCTAGCAGCCCTTTGAACTCTGAGTCTATGATTGAGGACCTGGGCCAGGCTTAAAACAGTCCCAGTGTGACCTATGGTGACAGCCCCTCTGCTTTGTGCATCACCCCCCAACATTCACACCTCATGGTGGGGCTGATAGTTTGCCATGAAGAGCCTGACTGCTGTCTGTTCCTGGCCTGCTTTGCCGTCATTGAAGTAAAGACTACAGGAGACTGAATCAGAAATTACTAGATGCCCTAGTGGTAGGAAGCATCGATTGGAAAGGGTAGGGATTTTCTGCACAGCAGTTGGATTTCTCTTTTTATATAAAGGGGGTTTAACATAATACAGGCAGTGCTTTCTCTTCACAGCACCGGATGTTAACCCTTGCTTTCGTGGACTTAACCTAAGGCTGCCACAGGGGTGGCTGCAGCCGGTCTCTCTGAAATTCAGAAAAGTGCTTTCTGTTTGAAGGGCAGTTGGGTCAGGCCAGCTGGCTATGTGGGATGGCCACTGCAGCCCTCATGCTGTGTGGGGCCTCTATTGGAGCAGTGGGTGGCTTTTCTTCAGCTGTGCCTGGGCCAGCGGGCTGCAGCATGGCTGGGTTTCCACACAGAGCAGTGACAGTCTCACTCGAGTCCCTGCTACTTTGACAGGCAGGGGATGGTGTTTTCCTTGTCCTCTCTGTGACCCCAACTTATTCTCACTTTTGAGGACACAGGGCTCCTAACCTTTTATAATGAAGACCAAGTACTCACTTTAGGTTCAAACACTGTGCCATCTACCTCCTGTTTAGTTCTCAGAATGTGGGCCTGTCTAGAGGACACGATGGCTTATCCTGGAGAAAATGTAAAAGCAAATTTTGTGTAATATTCTAGCTTAGCATTTGCCAGTTAGATAATTTGCCAATATCTAGCCATATGTACAGTGTATGTATCTTATTTATTTCTTAAATTTTTTATTTAATAAACGTTTTTAAAATTTCTACCACTTTTCAGTCCTATGTGCTAGATAGTGGGCAAGAAGATCAAAGAAAGCTTTGTTCTAGCCCTGCGGGAATGAAGGGTCTCTGAAAATAATTTATGAAACTTCTGTTTCTAGTATATCTAGAAGCTCTTATTTTTTTAAAATACTTTTTTTTAAATCTGTGAGATTGTTTTTTAGTCAATGTTTCTGAATAGACAGAAAATGCAGTTTTTTTGGGATAGTCAGAAAAAGTAAAATGATAGATACATAATTAAATGAAGGCTGCATGGTATAATGGAAAATTCATTGGAGAATATTTATTCACTCATTCATTCATTCTCTCATTTCTCTACAAATGTTTATTGACTATTCTGTGCCTGGCAAACTGCTGATATTGAATTGGCACCAGGATAACAGACATTCAACACAGAACCCTACAAACAAATGTATGAAGGCATAGAGCACTATCAGGGCGAGTAGGAGGAGGGTCTAATTTAGATGGGGTGGAGGTAAGGGAAGGCTTTGAGTTGAGAACTGAGGAGGATAAGGAGTTAGTGTTGAAAAATGGGGATATGATCTAGGCTTCTCATCCTGGTTCTATCACCAACCAGCTGTGTGCCCACAGGCAAGACCCTTGTCTTCCTGGGCCTATGCTTTCCCATCTGTTGAATAAGGGGTTCAGAATAGATAATTTGTATGAGCCTTTTGGCTCTGAAGTAGTATGATCCCTTAAAAAAAGTCCATGTATGTGAAGGCTAGGTCGATTAGAAATAACATTCCCAGGAGTGATTCAGATATTTCCAAAAGAACACAGAGTTGTTGGTTGTTGCTATATAACCTCAGTGGAGACAATCATCTGGAAAACAGTTAGGTAGTGCTATTTCCCAAGGCTCCTTACTATGGCCACATGAAAAGAGCCACATGAAAAGAAGGTGGCTCAAGTCCTGGTCCAAATAACTCAGGGAGCTATGGAGAAAGACTGTGGTCGATCAGGTGGTATGTGATTCAGACATGAAGTTTAACTACCACACTTCAATTTCTGGTTATAAAAAGAAAGAAAAATGAATGATAGGCTGCATTTAGAAGCAATAACAGACCCAGCCAGTATGGCTCAGTGGTTGAACATCGACCTATGAGCCTGGAGGTCATGGTTCAATTCCCAATCAGGGCACATGCCCAAGTTGTGACTCAATCTCCAGTGTAGAGGGTGCAGGAGGTGGCCAATTGATGATTCTCTCTCATCATCGATGTTTCTATCTTTCTCTCCCTCTCCCTTCCTCTCTGAAATCTTGATAGAAAGGGGGAGAAAGATGAATCAGACTAGGATTCTATCCTCATAAAGCTATTTAACCGAATTTAGAAAAAAGAGTAGTATTTAAATAATTGTATATATTTGATCCATGCATTCTGAATACAGAGCTGATCCATATAGAGATTTACATAATTATGTCAGAGCCTGTTGCCTTTTTCTCATTCCATTATAGTTGCTCATCTCTACTAACCTTCTTTATCTATGTAGATGGAGACACACTGACTCAAGTTCAGATGTTGGCCAACAATATTCATTATTTGTTCACTGGTATTAAGTGTCAGCTTGCTCCTCTACCTAAAGTCCTGATGTTACAAAGAGGTCTGTGAATTGGGACAGCTACTCCACTTTGGTCAGGGGGAGCAGGAAGATGCAACACACAGGTGAAGAGTACACATGTCAGAAGCTGCTAGAAAAATGCCATTTAAACCGATATCTGTTTCTCCTGATTTCCTCCAGTCCCAGATGATACAAGTGTCACACATGCCAAATGACTCCCAGTCACAACCAATATTAAAAGTGGTAACCTGGGACCTGGTAGTGCCTAGGATATGATGATATTAGGAGATCTACACCAGGATCTCTTGAGAGGGGTGATAGAAGAAGTCCCTGAAGTGCATCCCACTGGCTTGGTGGGGTGTGCGGGTGTGTCTAGGAAGCCCTTTAAATATGGCCTTCTTTTCATGTGGGCAGTCTTTGATGCTGGGTATGTTGCTAGAGATCTTCTACCAACACAGGTTTTTGGTTGATTTCCATTTTTAGTTTAGCTGATTTAGAAACTGCCTTCAGATCTGTATATGGGTAACCTACATGTTGCAGATGCCCCGGACCAGGAGGCTGTTGAATTCTCACATAAATATCAGGAAAGCCTTTGCCTCTTGGCCGTGTTGGTGATCCTTTCTTGCAGCCATCTCAGAGAAGCCTGCTGCTGCCTAGTTCAGGCTCGGGCTCTATAGAGACTTGGGCTCAAGTCTTGACTTTCCAGTTATTATTTCTGTGATCTTGTAAAGGTTAATTTTACATTTTTCTATATGTCAGTTTTCTTACCTGGAAAATGGATTGTTGTGATAATTTAATGTAATGATGCCTTTAAAAATCCTGGCAAATAGCCCTCTTGTTATCATTAATAATAATATTAATTTCAGTTTAATATAACATCTAGTGTAACCTTGGCTATCGTTAGATCTGAGACCTAATGAATCTGAGATCTGAGAACTGCACATCTCATGTGTCCCTTCCACGACCACTCTTGGATAATGGGAAAAACATAGGATTCTCTTATCCCGAGCCTCTGTCAGTCTGTACGCTCAGATCTTTGGCTTGACCCTTTCTCAGCTCTCTGCCAGTAAGTCATTCTAAGTGCCTTCTTTTACTTCAACACTTTATATCATTTTTGCTTAAACATATTCCTGTTATCACATTTTTTATTCTTCTGGCATCCCACTGTTATATGTGCTTACTGGTTGGTTCAACTTGAGGCTCCTGGAGGGTCTCCATTTCTGATGAAACTAATGCTTGCCTCAGTATGCCCAGCCAGTTTGAGGGGTCTCTTTACTATTTTCTCAAAGACCCATTTCCCCCATAGTTCTGCTTAAAGACTTGTGCATAAGACACTCTCATCCCAAATCACCAAAGATTATGATTGAGGTTTGAAAGCAGATCTGAATTTTTATCTGTAGCCTCTCTCTCCTCACCTGAGCCTTGGTCCCTTCCTGTCCATCTTTCTTAGCCTCAACAGCCCTCTCTGTGTTCTGAACCTACCATGATTTTCTACTGGTTTATCAAGCATTTCCCAGCCTTAGAGCCTCCTTGCTAAGGGAATTGGGTTCTAGCTGAGTCCTGTGAACCTGACCCACAGCCAAATCTCGCTGCCCAAAGCTTTATTCATCTTCTGATTTTCTGAGATCTTTTTACACTCATGTTTCAGATGCATGCTTTTCTGCTCAGTCCTCACTTCCTTCATGCATGGTGGGCAACCCCGTAACTCCTTTACAGGAAAACCAGAGATTATCTGATGGTGTGTGAGCTCACAGTTCCCACTTCTCTCTACCTCAGCACATCCTCTTATCTTTCTTTCAGTCTCTGAGATGTGAATCCTGATCCTGGTTCTGCCACTCACTGGGATGTTTTGAGGATTGAGAGAAATAACATACATGAAGTACCTGAATGACATGTGTTGAGCAAGTAGCATCTCTTGCCTATCACCAGGAGTGGAAGTCTGAACACTTCTGCAGCATCTTGGTATGAGAGTTTCCAAGGAAAACAAAACATGGCAAACACAATATGGATGGAACAACACTTTACTCCCATAGAGAGGAGACAGCAAGATCAGCTTCAGTAGTGGACCTTGGTCCCCCATGGCCAGCGGAGCCCCTTCTCAGTAGGTGATCCAGGGCTGTTGGCTTGCACACGCCTCTCTGGTGCTGCAGCAGAAAGACCCCATCCCCTCCCTGCAGAAGAGGTTGGCCAGGTGCCATATGAGACATACCCCTAAGCAGAACAAAGGAGTACACACTGAGCCTGAACAGGGAAAGATAGTCCTGAATAAGGTGGTAAGCTCAGCACAGGCTGTGAGGGCTCCTTAACTCTTGGTAAGGAAATGCTCTAGGCCCCAGAAAGGCTGCATACGTAAGACTGCCTTTCTCAACAAGGTGAGCCCATTTGATCGTCCCACCTCAGAGACCCTCACTGGATCAATATGCACCTGTGGATGGGTTGGTGTAGTGGATAAAAGCATGGATTTTGAAGTCAGACTTGGGATTTAGCCTAACTCATAACCTTCACAAGAACAGGAACTATATCTCCTTGTTCATTATGTCTCTCCAAGAGGGCCTACCCCAGAGATTGGTCTGTGGTTGGTGATGTGTAAGTAAATGAACTCTGGATACATGGTTTACTAGCTTCATGTCTTTGGGGAAGTTACTTAATATCAGAGGTCATCTTTAAAATGGGAAGAATAATAGTAAATAACTGATAGGTTTTTGGTGAGAATTAAATGAGTTAATAAATGTAAAGTCTCACTTAGCAAAGTGCCTTGTACACAGCTTAATCAATAGTAACAACTTTATTACTATTAATATTATTTCATTAATCAGAATAAGCTTTGGGGTTTATGGAAAAGAGAAATGGTGCTAGCTAAATCAATTTTGCTAAAAAAAGAGGCTAATCTCCATTGAAAATAGAATATTTTGAACATCTTAATGTCCAAGGAATCGCTGAGGTTTGCATATCTCTCAATTTGGAAAATATTTTGGGATTCACATGTACACTGAGTTTTCCTTGCAAATGATGGAGTCACAGATGATCTAGTCAGAGCTGTAAAAGGTCACACTCTGGCTTTTCACAGTGTTGGTAACTTCCCAGCCACAAATAATGGATTTTTGTGACAGATATTTTGGCAGCGATTGGACATGTTTTGTTAGCTAATTCAAATAGTCATCACACTTTCCTGGGCATGTTGAAAGCTTTCAACATCATAATTACCTACTCATTTCAATCAGTAGTGCTTCAACAATCACCCACCATGGTAACTATTTCCAGGGAATTTTAAAAAGAAGCACATTGTCCTAAGTCCTGTGGGCATTTTGTGGAAAAAATATAAACACATGGACAACCTGAAGCATGACATTTTATTGACAGTCATTTTGGGGAAATATGGCAGTTCGATACTGCAGAATTATCTAAAAGATTCAAAGGAAATGAATCTTCACAGATAATATATATTGTTTTCTGGATTTTGACATACCACTTGCCTATAAACTACACATAGGATGTATTCTTACTGTATTTATAATGTGCTTATCGTGCATTGATCTTTCATTGCATTATTCCTTAACAAGGGGAACTGTTGGAAATTTATTAATGAACTGTATCTATATAAATATCCCAGAATTAAAGATTTTTAATAAATGTATTATAACTGAGGACTTAGTGAATTAAAAGTGCCTTTCATGCCTATCTGAGTATGACAGAATGATTTGTGAACTAAAGACTTGATCAAGTAATAATTTTTTGATCATTCCAACTACTACTGATAGTTAATCTGATTAGCTCCATTCCATCTAGATGAATGAGTTAGTGGTGTAAATATCAAATCAGACAGAAATGGGTTTATGCCCTGGCTCTACCACTTAACTGTTGTGGCTTTGAACAATTATCTCATCCCCCTAAGACTTTTACTCTCTTATAATGTGGGGATAATAGTACCTATGTTGTAGGTTTGTTGTTAGGATAAATAAGATCAAATTTGTAAAAAAAATGCTTATACAGAGAGCATGTTATAGTAAATACTCAGAAAAAAAGAGAAGCAAGTATTATATGATTTTTATTACTAGAGACAGAAAAATACATCATTCATATTACAAAAGTGTGAGCATATCAAAGTATACTGGAGAGTCTGTGAAATAAGGGCAGTAACAGTCTGAAGGTTTTTAGCACTAACATACATAGTACCTAGGCATTCAAGATGGGTCACAGGATCTTAAGGAATAGTCTCAGGGAATTGGACTGTCCACAGCTTTTCATCCTGCCAGAATGATTGCCTTTATAGCGTCTATGTCAATCTCAACAAAAAAGCAACTTACTAACAGTGTAAAAAGTTGGCTGATCAAATAGCTATTGAATGGATGCTTAGATTGCCAAAATATCTGATGCCAAACTATTGGTATGGCAACCCTTTTATACTTAATTGACCTATTTTTGTGGGTTTATTTGGCTCTTATTATGTAGATGTAGTCATCAGCTTAGGTATATAAGAAATGTGTATTTAACTTTATGGTAGAGGGGCAAATTAGGAATTTAGCAAAATGATAGTTATTAAATTCACATCAAAGGCTTATCAAATAACAAGCAGGGCATTGATATTAGGGGCGCGGGGAAGAGAAGGAGATGCATTAATAAGTAAAATAGTTTGCTTCTAGCCTAATTATAAGTCTATTGTATTTATATAGATTTTTGAATGTATAAATCTATTCACCAATTGTTGTTACTGCTATAAACAATTAAAAATGCTAATTGATTGGCAGGATGATTCTCTATATTTAAAATTTTCTTAGACCAAAAAAGCAAACCAGTGCTGGATAATTTCTGTTTATGCTACTCAGAGTCTCATGTTTCTTTATCACCTTTATTCCATATAAAAAATGTGAAATTATTTTTGGAAATGTAGAAGACTTAGCTCTGTGTACAAAAATAAATTACTGCTTAAGGGGCCAGGAGACAAGGTCATATTATGTGTTTAATTTGCTCAGTTATGAAAGAATCTCCAGGGTATTGGGTTATGAAAAACAGTGGTTATTTTGAAAGAAAATGGAGCCAAATTGGGTGTATTTTAAACACTTTCTGATGTGTTTAGTATTGGATAGGACCTCCAGGTTAGGGTAGGGGGTGGGAGACTCTGTTCCATTGTTCACTCTGTCCACTACGGGAAAACGCTCCTGCCTCCGATTCTGTTCTGAACACAGGCATTTCTCTAGATTGCTTTCTTGGAAATGGTAACGGAAAATGGGAGCAATAATAGGTTTTAAGGTGCTAGGCGGTGAATCATGCCATTTTATAAATTCATCTCCTTACACTTTATTTCCTTGCTGTGAGATAATTTAGACGAATGTCAGCAAGGGAAAAAGAAAGTGATTGGTGATTCCAACCTCCCCCAATAAAGCAAATTCCTAATTTTCTGTCTTTTATCTTTTGCCATTCTTTTGTGCTCCTCTTTGGCCTTGTCAAAACATATCGTTCAGTTAGAGACTAAAAATATTTTCCCATCGATTGGGGTTATTGATTTTTTTTAATCTGTACTTTGGCTTGAAGAGCGCGGGTGAAGGGTGAAAGTTCACCAGCTTAGTCTGCCGTTTTATCTGGACAGCAGAAGAATGTATTGGCAGCAGATTTGATTTACCTTGTTGGGCAGTTGTAGACACTTCAGCCACTAGAGACAATCCTCTAGCATGTCCTACTGCCGCCGCCTTTGTGTGTGTGTGTGTGTGTGTGTGTGTGTGTGTGTGTGTGTGTGTTCACGTACCCAGGAACTCTTGAAAGATCCACATTCATATTGATTTCTCTGTTTCTAAGGGAGAGTGTTTTTATTTTTTATTTTTCTTCTCATTCTAGGACCCCAAATTAGGCCTTTTGGAGAGTTCACGATGCTTTATGGACACATGGTAAATAAAATAGGATGGCATGCATGTGCTGAGGTTTCACCATTCTGCACATTTAACTTAAGTCTCAGATCATGTTCATGTACGATGTCACAGCAGAATCATATGTGACTGAATCAAATTTACTGAGATCCTGTCTCCCCACCACACCTGCTCAGACACAAATGCTCAGGGAGTCTAAGGATGGCACCTAAACCTTTCTTTTCTAATGAGCACCAGGAATGTGGATGGAGACACCACAGCCACTGTCAGAAAAAAAAAAAGAGTGTCATGACTAAAGCTATGGCTTCTTTCTTGATTAGGATTTTGGCTTCCACGCTTGCTAGCTAGGTCACCCTAGACAAGTTGCTTAATCGCTTAGTTTCCTCATCAGTAAAATGTGGACAGAAATTATACCTATTTCCTCAAGTGGTTGTCAGCTCACATGAATAAATACATATAAAAATTCTAGAAGAGAATGTGGCACACTGGAAGTTTTCAATTAATGTCAGCTATGCTATGATTATATATAAGGAAGCTGAACTGGTGTGAGGGAGTGTTAAGAAACACAGGCAAGTTTTTCACAGAGGAAGAAAGAGAGAATTGACTCTCAGTATCAGAGATTTTGGGTCCAGTGCCACAGCTGGCCTTCTGATTGCTGCCACAATTCTGACCGCGTGGTCTTGGCTACTTAGTTGGTTCGTTTTGGTATTGGGTGTGGAGGGTCTAGGGTAAGGTGACCAGATTTTAACATTGGTAAAGCGGAACACCATTGACCAGGGGAGAGGGGGGGTTCTTTTTTAAAAATTATTATTACTTAAAATATTACAAAGAGTAGTACATATGTCTTTCATTTTTTTCCCCCTTGACCTTCCCCCATCCTCCCCTACCCTGACAGGGGAGGGGGAGGGGGTTCTTTATTAAAAATTTGGTCTATATGGAGCAACAAAACTTTTCATAGAACGCAAAAATAGTATTGTAATATATTTTTTAAAATTTCAACATAAGTACAATTTACAAATATAATAAATAAATAAAATTATGTATAGTATTATTTTATTCTTTAGCATATTTCTCATTTGAGTGAAATTTTTTTAGTAGGTTGCTGTCATTTAAAAGGTCATGAAATTTTTCACAAGAATTTGTTAAATTATATTTCACACATAAAATGGCTTTCAAAGTCTCAACACTTAATTGTGATTTTTCTGATGTCCACACTTTATTTGCCATAGAAAAAACGCATTCAGTCGCAGCATTAGTTCCTGGTAAGGACAGCGCGTTATTATTTTAATTTTAATTTTAATCCTATATTTCTTTCTAAATAATAACAATACTAACTTGTATTATTTTTCCTGTGAATTTGCTGTAACGTAAGTCGTGTCACTTTCAAGGCCGGCGCTAGACTTTTTGTCGCCATTATAAAATATAAATAATACGAGTACTGTCTGCTAAATTCAAGAAAATTTATGTATTTATGAAATAAATAAATAAATAACCTAAATTATCTGAATAGCTGATTTGTAGTGACATCACTTGTTTAACTAGCTTACTAGCATGCAGTACGATGTGTATAGTCTGAGAGACAGTTACAAAATGTTTTCGTTGTTGCCAATCCCCAAAAATGCCATTGTTCATTAAGTCCAAACAATGGTGGTCGAAATTCTAACAACTGATCAACAATGCGAACTTTGATAAGCAGTTCTCAATAATCAGTTTTCAACAATTATTTATTATTAAAGTTTAGCATTATAAAATTAACAAAAATAATATAAAACTCATATCCTGGCTAAATAGCCACATGGCCGCTAAAAACTGTATATTCCCTTCCCGTTCTCCCGCCGTTCCCTAGCTTGTCATGCATTCTTTCCAAAAATCGGGACTTTTTTAAAACACCGGTGGATGCGGGACAAATTGTTAAAAATCGGGACTGTCCTGCCAAAAGCGGGATGTCTGGTCACCTTACTCTAGGGTGAAACCTGAGGTTGCTGACCAGTGGGGCTGTTGGATTCACCGTGCTCTGTGGATAATCAGTCTGGATTTTGAGTTCCTGTTTTTGTATAGCTGGGGCACTTCACCCTTACTGTGGCCACAGTCCTGCCACCACACACATCGTTCAACATGAGCAAATGTATTTAAAGCCCAACATAAGCAAATGTACTTAAAGCCCAGAGGGCAAGCCTCCTTCAGAGAGGAAGCATTGTGATGGACAGTGGTTATAGAATGTCATTGTATACAGAATCACCTAGACCAGCGGTTGCCAACCTTTTGGACCTCACAGACCACCAGGACTGCTGGTTGGCGACCGCTGACCTAGACAGTACCTGATTCAGGAGTGCTGGGCTTGAGTTTTTAACAAGCATGTCAGGTGACTTGGACACAGTTTTCCTGAGTCCATACTTAGAGAAATACTGAAATGGGCTATGGACATGGACAGATTTGGGTTAGAATTTGTTTATCAGTTACGTCTGTGAGGTCAAGTCATTTAATTCCTCTGAGCCTCAACTGTAAAATGGACCAGTGAACTAATAATATATTGAAAGTGTTTGGCATTGTGCCTGATACCTAGGATGTCCTTCATAAATGTTGAACTCCCATCCTCTTCCCTGATTCTATTTGCTGTCTTGGACTCCAGAGAATTTTGTACTCTGTTGGAATTAATTTTTCTTAATTTCTCCTTCCTCACTCATACCTGTTGTTGATTTCCTGTCTGAACTGCACCTAATGTTACTATCCCCTTATAAATACTTTCTTGTTTAGATAAGGTTGACCTTATTTCTACAAGTCTTTGTTATTTCTTTTTCTTATCTGCCCTTAACAACATGCTGGTGGCATTCTGACCTCTGGGCTGGGTCCGTGTGCAGCTTGTGAATGAGAGTTCCTCTTGTCTTTCCTTGACCAGCAGGGCTTGAGGTCTAGTAATGCTGAAGGCCATATCATGCCTTTGTCTGCAGTATAACTAATGACTCTCTTCCCTCAGCCCCCATTTGGCTCCCAATGTTGGCATGTCTTGCTACCTTTCAATAACAGCCATGTGCTCCCATGATCTGACCAAGAAAGGACAAATGGGCTAACCACTCTGAGTTAACAAATATATAAGCTTGCAATGAGCCAATGGCATTTTTTTCACCCTTAATATCTAAACCTGGCTAGATAGTCAAGGTTGTGTTTTATGTGGAAGGGAAAGCATTGTATTAAACTGATGTCAAAATAGTTGACCTTCTTGTTCTCTTCACTCAAAACACATGATCAATTGTGAGTGTAAGGAAATGCCAAATCATGTATTTGGTCAATTCAGTCCAAATGGTTGTTTTCTGTAAACATGATCTTTAGCTTTAATGACCGAAAGATCTATTGGCCAAAGAAAGGTAAGAGAAATGCTGCTCTTACAAGCAGATACTCTTTTGGGAATGCTGCTAACATGTTAGCTAGGGGGAAAAATGAAAGACATAAAGCAAAGGCTTGTAGGAATAAGATCAACACCACTAAAACAGGAATGAACTGTCAACTTAATGGAGAAGTAGAAAAATATCTTTACTATATGTTTACTATATGTCATGGATATGTTTACTATATGTTTACTATAAGTCATGGATAAAGGAATATGCCCCTATCTTATATTAGCAAGGAAGAAAATGATATCAATAGGTCATTTGATTTAGGGACTACATTAATTCTAGGACAATTTTATTTCAAGATTCTTAACTAATTATATTTTCAGAGACCTTATTTCCCAGTAAGATCATATTCTGATGTCCTGAATAGACATGGATTTTGTGGGGACACTATTCAACCTAGTACAGCACACAGGACCGATAGGCTTGGTATAGCTCCAATATATAATAAAAATTCAGAATCTGGGAAGTATAAGACCATCTCTACATGCCCCTGTTTCATTTTACTGCAAGAGCCTAGGAGCAGGGACTACTGTAGAGAGGCTTGCATGGTAGGGCTCAGCAAGTATTTTCTGAAAGAGTAAACTAGGGATGGAGGGTCAGGACCAAAATAAGTTCCCTGAGGATGAAGCCATTCTCATAAGTATCCATTTCCACCTCTTCCACCACCATTTTAATGTGCTGTGAACAGTTAGTTTTATGGCGGAGTGGACAATTTGAATCACAAATATATAATCCACTACAACAACAATTTCCCTGTTGGAGGAAGATAAAAAAGATGTGCACACAGTATGTTGGTATTCTGAGAAGAGGGCACATACAGATGTACTTTAATGAAAACATGCACTAAAAGTGTATTGACAATGTTGAAAAGGTTGAGCTATGTCATTGAGCAGGGAGAGAACTAGTACGATTGGTCAAACTCATGACACATTTAGTTGATTGGCAGTACTTGGGAAGGATGTTTAAAATGAATAAATTCACTCACTAGTTTTAACCCTTTAAAAACAAAATAGATCACCCACTCAAGTGGCTTAAGGCTATAGTCACAAAGTGGCAAACAGACGCATAAGACAGAAGTATTCAGGCCATTTGGGTGTGGACCATCCTACTAGTTCCTGAAAATTGACCTATTTTATTGCATCCTTTTTACAGCCAATTCCAGGTGGCTGAATTGAGTATATTTTTCATTCTGACTTGTTGACTTCTGGCCCATTAAGGCAGCCAATCCAATTAGGCAGGTTTTCTCTTGGTTTGCTTCTTGACAGAGCATCTGATTGGCTCACAGCTCTTGCTAAGTGACAGGCCTTCCACAACTGTGAATTATCTTTTTTAAAGGGATCTTATCTCTGGTTCTCTCTTTAAAATGCCTGCCTTTTTTCCTGGTTTTGCTTAGGATTGGGTTTTAGGGTGTTTCTCTTTCAAATATGTACTTGAGTTTGGATGTTTGAAGTGATAAACTAGGCTGAGTGATGAGCCAGCTGGGTAGCTAGAGTGCACATTTTGACACAGTTCCTGCATTATCAGTCATGATACACTAAATAATGCCCCTCGCCCCACCTACCCCTTAAGGAATAACCATGTCCTAATCTCTGGAACCTGTGAGTGTTACCTTACTGGAGATGGGGAGATTATCCTGGATTGTCCAGCTGGGCCCTACATACAGTGACATGTGTCTTTATAAAAGGAAGATTGGATACAAACACATACAAAAATAAAGCCATTTAAAGGACACAGAGAGAAGAATCAGAGAAAGAAGGGGCTTTAGGCCACAGGCTTTGAAGATGGAGGACGGGGTCATGAGTCACGCAATGCAGATCTAGAAGCTGGAAAAGGGGAGGAAACAGATTTTATTTGAGAGTTCCTGGAGGGAGAGTGGCCCTGCAGACATCTTGATCTGGGCTCAATAAAGCTGATTTTGGAATTCCAAAACTGAGAAAGAATAAATTCTGTTAATCAAATTTGAGGTGATTTATTATAGCAGTCACAGGAGACTTATACATCAAACAAGACCATCGCTGCCAAGACTAACTCCCTGGTTCTGAGTAATGTATGTTGCAGGCCTATGGACATCAGTTATGCTATTTTTCATGTATTTGTCTATGTTTGTGCTTTCAAGGATAATTTTGAGTGTGATTTTTGACTTTTACTAGTAACGTTCATTTGAGCTATTATCTGAAAAATTTAATGAGATTTGATGGACTAAAATGAGAGACTCTATAAACCTTCCATATAGTAACTTTATAGAGACTTTATAAACCTTCCAGATTCCTTGAGCTATTAAAACTTTTTATATCAAGATTACCTAAACCTAAGGTTACTTATGGACCTTCATTTTCATTTAGCTATATGGACACTTAGTACTCACTTACCTGTTTCTTCTTGAAATTCTCTTCTTTTTGGAACTTAATTCTTTGTATTAGGATTCTACAGAGAAACAGAATCAATAGGATTTCTATCTATCTATCTATCTATCTATCTATCTATCTATCACCTACCTACCTATATCTATCTGCTTATTCATATTTATCAGTCTATATAATTTAGTTTCATATATATGCTATAAGTATACTTATAATAAGAATTGACTCACATGATTATGGAGTTTGTCAAATTCCAGGATCTGCAGTTGGCACGTGGGAGACCCAGAACTGACGGTATAGTTCCAGGCTGAGAAAGAGGTGATGTTTTGATTTGGATGAAGGCAGTTCAAGAGAGTCAGGCAAGAGAACTTCCCTCTTAATACAGGTTGGCCAGTATTTTTCTTTTAAATTTAAACCTTCAATTAATTAGCTGAGGGGAATAACATTAGAGAGGGCCATCTGCTTTACTTAATCTACAGATTCCAATGTTAATCTCATCCAGGAACCTACTCAGGATAATGTTTGATCAAATATCTGGGTACCTTGTTGCCTACTCAAGTTTACACATAAAATTAGTCATCACATTCTGTATTACCTGTTTTTCTTCCTGTCCCCTAACTTTATTTTTGTTCTCCTTTCTGAAAGTGGATAACCCTCAGAGTTGAAGTCAATCACTGCTATTCTTCCTCTCTAAGTGGAGAGTTCCTGTACACTCTCCATCCCTCACACATCTTCAGCTCTATCTCCACCCCTAACTTGCCACCAAGCAAGTAAATCTTAGCCTTATTAAAATCAAACATCTCAAAATTATAACAAATTTCCTAATCTTTAGATGTTCACAATTCTTGCAATGATGTCACCATTGTTCCAGGCACCCAGGCTCAAAACCATGAAGGCATCATTGAATCCATCTACTTTTTTCATAGAAAAACAAAAACAAAACCAAAAAAACAAAACAAACACCTGTTATTGTTTCTTCCTTAGAACTTTTTCTCCCCTCGTTGCCTTTCTTCCCCGCCCCCCCCTCTTCTTTCTGCCTACATGCTAATCCCTGCCACAGCATGTGGCTATTGCTGCTGCTCCTACTCCTGACCAGATTTCATTTAATAAGCACTCCCTTTGTGCTAGGTGCAGTACTGTGCACTTTACCTGTGTTATCTCACTCATTTATCCCCCCAAATACTCTAAAGCAGGTATTATTATTCCATATTTTACAACTGAGAAACTGAAGTTTAGAGAGGTTAATCTGTGCAAGGTTTCCTAGCTGGTAGGTAGCAGAATAAGAATTAAAACACAGGAATATCTGAGCCAACAGCCTCTTTGTACTTTCTAAAATTTATTCCAACTCATGTTTCCACCTGGAACCATTCCCAGTGCCAATCACTGACAGTAAAATCCGGACACATAATATTTGCCAGTTTCTTTACTTGCTCAAAAACTTTCAGTGGCTCCCATTGCACAGAGAAATTAATTCCAATTAAGGCTTTCTTACAGACATATCTCCTCATCCCTTTCTGTTCCACTACATACCTCCAATGGACTCACTCAGTTTTTTGTACTTCTATTCCTTGGTTCATACTCTCCCTTGTATCAGGTATAGTTGTCCCTGCCTATCCCAGCTGAAACATTGCAGGGCATCCTTTCATATCCAGCTTATATGTCTCCAGCCTAAAAAAACCACCTAGAACCTCCACACTTTCATTTTCATAGAACTAAACCTTTGTCCCATAACTTTGGTGAGAATGTGATTCATTGTATTATAATTTAGTCACCAGTCTGTCTTCCTGATGGAGTACATTTTTAATTCTGACTTGTTGGCAAGTTGAGTTTGACAGGGACAGGGTCAGCATCCTGCTCATCCCTGAATTGCATCTCCAGGTCTCCTTCTCTCCCCTTGAGAACTAAATTAATTATTCATTTCTTTGCTGAGGGTGTTTCTGATTGACCGCGCTCAGCTGAGTCCTTCTTCTTGAGTTGCCTTTAGCTGAAAGCAGCAGCCCCAATCCAGTGATTGGTTCATGTGGGGTAGGTCTGCTTTAACATGGGAAAACTTGGAAGGGCCATCTTAGCTCCAGAGCTTCCCATGGGATTGACAGAGTCCTTTGTTACCACTGCTTTGCTCTCCCACTTCCTCCTCTGTTCAGTTATGCTTCCTGCCTCCCTCTGCAGGTGTCGATCTTGAGCACTTCCAATACACTTTCTGCACATGCATCTTCCCTTCAGCATGTTTCCTAAGGAGCCTGACTGTGACAGGGAGGTCTACACCTGGTTGCCCACACTATTTCAGTTGAGTGACAGAAGGCAGCTGGAGGCTTACCTTTTAGGATGAGGACTTTTTCTTATTCTCCTCTGTTTCACTACAGTGCTTTTGTCCTGCCTGTGTCACAAGTCTGGATTTTCTTTGGTTCAGTTTCTCCGGAGAATAAACCTCTCAGTGGGGTAAGAGATGGCTGGTTGTTTGGCGGCTTGGGAGGGAACCTGGAATGCCTCATATACCAACATTTGTCCACTTGTCCTGTTTTCAGTCCCATCTACCCTTTATGTGTTGGTACTGGGCATCTCCAATTCCTGAGCTTCCCCAAGATGCTGTTGGGGGAACTGTTGTATTTCTTATTCTTCTCTTCAGGTATTTAGTTGTTAAAATTTTTTACTTCTGTTAATTCCTCCCACTTGGTTAATTTCATTTTTGTTGTTGCTATCCTTCACTTGCTGTCGTTTACTCCTCTCTCTCTCTTTCTCTCTCTCTCTACTTTCAAAGACTTGTAATTTATACATTCTTTCACTCACGTTTTAGTGGAGTGTCTGGAGGAACCCAGATTGACCAAAGGTATAAAACATGTATTTTTTAACCAGGAATAAGGGATATTCACAGTTTGTTATCAATTTTTGGAGCATCTTGATTTTATTTAAAAAAATAAAGCAATGGTTTTTAATTAGAAAAAAATATTTTTATTTGTTAGGGAAAAATTAGGGTGATATGTGGAGTACTGGGTTAAAGTCAGCCTATTTTCATTCACCAGAAGTGAGAAAGGTATCATCAGTCTCTGTGTCACCCAAGGACATTCGGGATGAGGACTGCTGGCTGAGGTTGAGACTTCCCTTCCTATGCCTAGACACCCAGAGAAAAGGGAAACCTTTGATTGGTCACCTAGATGTTTTGCCTGCATGTTAAGAAACATGTGGAGGTGACTAAGTATCTGAATGTTTGGTGCCCTGTAGACAGTATATCTATATAACTGCTTGAATTTTTCTTATCTAATTCTGATGTTTGGTCTCATAGAGATACAACCATAGGCTAACCAATTGCATTATTGAATATGTCAATTACAGTGGGATCTGAGGGCTGTAAATTAAAAACCATACTTTTTTTTTTTTTAAAGATTGTGTTTGATGCCTGTAGTCACATTTTGGTTCATATATATATATATATATTTTT
The DNA here is from genome assembly GCA_004026665.1 of Murina feae. NCBI lineage: Eukaryota > Metazoa > Chordata > Mammalia > Chiroptera > Vespertilionidae > Murina > Murina feae. The sequence continues at coordinate 6,945 of PVJC01007680.1, read as the reverse complement.
TTTTTTTTTACTTTTTTTTAAATTACATACAGTTTGACAAATATTAGTACATCTCTCTCTCTCTCTCTCTCTCTTTTTTTTTTTTTTTTTTTTTTTTTTTTTTTTTTTTTTTTTTTTTTTTTTTTTTTTTTTTTTTTTTTTTTTTTTTTTTTTTTTTTTTTTTTTTTTTTTTTTTTTTTTTTAGTCCATGTTTTTAAAATAGAAAGGGCTAATTTCTGGAGAGTGGGCATATGTACTGGAAGTGGTCTGCTGTGGTGCAGCCTGCCAATCAAAATCTGTCAGCAATGTCATTCAAGGTCAGAGACCCAGTGAACCGCCAATCAAAGTCTGCAGGGCTGTTCATGTTCACTTGTCAGTGTTGGAAAGAGGTCAGTCTCTCTTTGGTGTGGCCCGTGTGTGAACAATGAGATTATCTCAGTGGTCAGAGCACATTCTGCCACCTACCCCCTGGCCATTTCAGGATGCTTGCCAAGGTTTTTATCCTACAGGGATACAAGGCAGGGTAGTGGAAAAAGCCAACAGTATTTAAAAAAAACAAATACTGAATTATGGATTCTCAATTCTAAAAGCATACATGGTGTCAAATTTAGTACATGGCTTTGCTTAATATTATTTGCTTAAATGTCAATAAGGAGGGATAACAAAGGAAAATTAGAAATATAATTTTAGATATCTAAAAAGAGATACCACCTTTAAACATTTTGTACTTGATATTCAGTTTGTGTTCTTGGCTTCACTCAGATAATTATTATTTTGTTTAATTTTCATCATGCAAAGATAAGCTTTTCATTTATGGGGAAAATGGCAATATTTAGGATGCTTTAACATCACAGAATAAAGCTTGGAAATTTTCAGTTTCAGGGTCTGGTAGACAATGATGGTAAAAATATTGTTTTGCATTTCAGTAGGATCTAGATGGCTTTTCAAATCTGAGCTCTTTCTGAGGCCAAAGAGATGATAAATCATAATCAAGATTATTTCATTCAAAGTTATTTCAGCAGCAGCAAATACTGTGGTGGGCAGCTGTTTAGAGTTCAATCAGGGTGCCTCTGTGATGGCAAAACATCCAAATGAACCATGTTCTGAATGTGTTGCTTCCCATGGTAAAATATTCAGGTATTTATGTATATCCACATTTGTAGCTTTATAGACATAGACTATTTTGTTAAACTGTTCAGAATTCATCTGGACATTGTGTAATGCAAGTGTAAGCAGGTGCTTTAGTCATAGTCTCATTTTATTAAAACGTGTTAGTAACAGCATTTCTAAAGGCCACAGAAATAAAACACTAAAATGAGGCAAGGGTATGTATATTAGGTGTGAGGACTCATTAGAGATTTTTCTCTAACTTGTAGAAGTCAATGGGAAATGCATTATTTAGAATTGGCCACAGAGCATGAGCCTTTAAGGTTGGGAATGTCTTTGGGTTTCACTTCTAATTTTTTTTTGGGTGGTGGCATCAGAGAGGCTGGTGGAGGGGGCTCAGCTAGTGGCAGAGGCAATCCCTGGGCCAGCCATTGAGTCCTGAGCTCCTCCCCCATCAGGCTTCTAATCCAACTGGGAAGGCTGTGGTAGAGGTGAGTTTTCCAGAGCTGCTTATGAAGTGAAAGAGGAGCTTTGGGAACTGTTGTGAGAAAATGCTCAACAGATGCACTTGGGCCACTCAGGTGAAGGGAGAACTGAGGTTTATACAGGAGAGGCAGCGTCCTGGTGATGCAAAAAGAGGGGGTAAGAAAAGAGACCATGCTCCGAATTATCCAGGGGAGCTAAGCATTCTCTTTAAAATGGGCTGTACCTGCTCTCCATTCTGGATTAGAAATATTCTTGGTCATCAGGAGCAACAACTTTTTTTTCCTGTTAGTCTATGTTTGAGGATGACAGACTCTCCATAGAAAGTATCTGCTTCCAGCCTGCAGCCTCGGCTGACTGTTCGATAGTAGAGTATGGGAGTGAGATGTGTGAGCCAGGGAGTACAGATCATATTTTCTTTCCCTTCCTCTGATATCCTGATAAACACCCGTAGGCTTGGAGGAAAGATTAAAATCCATGAAGACAAAGAGGAGTGAATCAAGCGTGACCAGCTTCTTTCACAGATGTGAAGGGGGCTGGCCGAGAGGCTCAAGGCAGCCAATTTTCAGCTCTGACAGCTGCCGAGGTCATCAGCTTCCTCACGGCACCCCTCAATTCCTCTGAGGCCAGGTGTCCTTTGAACTCAGTGGTTGTTACACTTCCAAAGCTAAGCTGAGAAGGGGAGAAACCTGCAAATTTTGCTGGCTCCTGAGTACACAATTACCAGGCCATTGAGATCTTAGGCTGAGGACTTAGGGTTCTGTATCGCCTCTGACCTGCAAATCAATAGTTGCTCCTAGATTCATAATACAGACACAGTGTGTGTGTGTTTGTATGTGGTGTATGTGTATGTTATGTGTGTGTATTTGTGAGACAGAGAATGGTGTTTATATGCTAAGAGTTTCTAGGGTGGTGGCAGGAGTTTCTGAGAAGCCCAATACCCCTGTTCAAAGGATCTTACAGTGGGAGAGCAAGGAGCCTGGGAAATGCAGGTAGTCTTGCAATCTACTTTTGAATTGGGTTTTAGTACCTGGGCATATACTAGTCCAGTATATGTGGAGCTTCAACTCCAGTGGGTGGGAAAGGGCTTTCAGTCTGGAGATCCACTGCTTCATACCCAAGCCATTTGTCTTGAGGTAAAATGTGGGAATTCAGGCCTGGGAACTCCGTGTTGGTGGGAAGCTTCCCCCACCCCTATAGAAGGAACAGGATGGATGAGGAAGGCACTTGGAAAACTTCAGTATAGTATGATGGAGCATGGTGTGCATTATTTGAAAACTTGTTTATAGAAATTACATTATGTCAGCAATAAACAATGACCAATGACCAACATATAAATAGTGTTTAGGACTATCATCAGGTGAAGCCTGAAATGTTTGGATTACCATGAGTTAGAAATTTTCAGAGTCCTTAATCTGCAGAGTAATGTAGCTTAAGTGGCTGGCTATTCATTTAGTAATACAAAATAATCTTGTTCACTTGAACTTGTAATTCTTTCTTCCTTTCATTGTTAATTCATTATTATCTATATTTAACTGTGATACTAGGTACAATTTAATGCTTATGCTATATTCTGGTCTCACTCACAGAAGCAGAGGATGGATAACTGATCCATTCCTCCAAATGAAAGAGCAAGTACAAATAAAAGGGAACCGTTATAAAGATAAAAAAATGATATAATAAGCTTTCACTGAAAGGCTCCCAAATTATACTAGTGATTCCACAATTGTTACAGCAGAAGATGAAAGAGCACTTAAAAATCATTGTTTCAGAGAATATCAGAAATAATTGCCCATGTTTCCTTCTATGGCCTATCTCTTTCTTCCTTCTCTCCCCCACCCCTCCCCACCCTGTTTCCAGCTGTTTTCACATCAGCTCAGCTCCTGGTCTTGAACCAAGGCCACAAGTCCTAAAGCTGAGGCTGCCCTAGATTTGAGAAGTGAGACATTATTCTAGATGGAAATGACTACTTCCTACTTTGATCCTGGATCTCAGTTCTGTATCCCTCATCTAACACTGGCTACATGGCTGGTGGATATCCCTTAAGACCTCCACAGCTAGATTGACTTCACACCTAGATTCCAAACTTTCATAGATCTGCCTTTTTGATCTCACAAGCATTGCCTGGCTCAATGTCTTGCATATGCGGGGCTTCATTCACTACCTAGAGGTTTGGCTCATATGAGGGTTCTTTGTTGTCCTTGTCATAGAGACAGGACCAAGGGCACCTTGAGGCCGAACCATGATGGCATGCATTGCATGTTTTTTTCCCCATTTTTTTTATTACATAAAGTATTTCAAAGATTAGTACATATATCTCTTTTTTCCCCTGCCCTTCCCCCAGCCTCCCCTAACCCCAGTGTTTTGTGTCCATTGGTTATGCTTAAATGCATGCATAAAAGTCCTTTGGTTGATCTATTACCCCCCAACCCTCCCTGTCCTTGTTGCTATAATTTGACAGTCTTTTTGATGCTGCTCTGCCTCTGTATCTATTTTTGTTCACCAGTTTATAATGGTTATTATTATCCATAGATGAGTGAGGACATGTGGTATTTTTCTTTCATTGACTGGGTTATTTAACTTAGCATTATGTTCTCCAGTTCCATCCATGCTGCAGCAAATGTTAAGAACTTCTTCATTTTTACAGCAGCATAGTATTCCATTGTGTAAATGTACCATGTTTTCTAATCCATTCATCTGCTGATGGGCACTTAGGTTGTTTCCAAATCTTAGCTATGGTAAATTGTGCTGCTATGAACATAGGGGTGCATATATCCTTTCAGATTGGTGTTTCTGGTTTCTTGGGATATATTCCCAGAAGTGGGATCACTGGGTCAAATGGGAGTTCCATTTTTAACTTTTTGAGGAAACTCCATACTGTTCTCCACAGTGGCTGCACCAGTCTGCATTCCCATCACGAGTGTTCCTTTTTCTCCGCATCCTCTCCAGCACTTGTTGTTTGTTGATTTGTTGATGATAGCCATTCTGACAGGTGTGAGATGGTACCTCATTGTTGTTTTGATTTGAATCTCAGATGATTAGTGACTTTGAGCATGTTTTCATATGTCTCGGCTTTCTGAATGTCCTCTTTTGAAAAGTGTCTGTTTAGGTCCTTTGCCCATTTTTTGATTGGATTGTTTATCTTCTTTTTGTTAACTTGTATGAGTTCCCTATAAATGTTGGAGATTAAACCTTCATCAGTGAAAACATTGGCAAATATGTTCTCCCATGCAGTGGGCTTTCCTGTTGTTTTGCTGATGGTTTCTCTTGCTGTACAGAAGCTTTTTATTTTGATATAGTTCCATTTGTTTATTTTCTCTTTAGTTTCCAATGCCCTAGGAGCTGTATCGGTGAAGAAACGCTTTGGCATATGTCTGAGATTTTGTTGCGTTTGTATTTCTCTAGTATTTTTATGGTTTCCCGTCTTACATTTAAGTCCTTTATCCATTTTGAGTTTATTTTTGTGTATGGTGTAAGTTGGTGGTCTAGTTTCATTTTTTTGCATATATCTGTCCAATTTTTCCAGAACCATTTATTGAAGAGATTGTCTTGACTGCATTGTATGTTCTTGCTTCCTTTGTCAAATATTAATTGAGCATATTGGTTTGGGTCGATTTCTGGCTTCTCTATTCTATTTCATTGATCTATATGTCTATTTTTTGTGCCTGTACCAGGCAGTTTTGAGAACAGTAACTTTATAATACAGCTTGATATCTGGTATTGAGATCCCTCCTCCTTTGTTCTTCTTTCTCAGGATCACTGCAGCTATTCGGGGTCTTTTTTCATTCCAGATGAATATTTGGAGAAGTTGTTCTAGGTCTGTAAAATATGCCGTTGGTATTTTAATGGGGAGTGCGTTGAATTTATAGATTGCTTTGGGTAATATGGACATTTTAATGATATTGATTCCACCAATCCATGAACATGGTATGTTCTTCCATCTGTTTATGTCTTCCTCTATCTCTTTTTTCAACGTCCTGTAGTTTTTTGAGTAAAGGTCTTTTACCTCTTTAGTTAAGTTTATTCCTAGGTATCCTAGTTTTTTTGGTGTGATGATAAATGGGATTGTTTTTTTAGTCTCTCTTTCTATACGTTCACTGTTGGTATACAAAAATGCCATAGATTTCTTGGTGTTAATTTTGTATCCTGCTACATTGCCGAATTCATTTATTAAGTCTAATAATTTTTTGATGGAGTCTGTAGGGTTTTTTATGGACAATATCATGTCATTTGTGAATAAGGACAGTTTTACTTCTTCTTTTCCAATTTGGATGCCTTTTATTTCTTCATCTTGTCTAATCACAATGGCTAATACTTCCAGTACTATGTCGAATAGGATGGGTGAGAGTGGGCAACCCTGTGTTTTTCCTGTTCTAAGGGGAAATGGTTTTAGTTTTTGCCCATTGAGTATGATGTTGGATGTGGGTCTGTCATAAATGGCTTTTATTATGTTGAGGTAAGATCCTTCTATTCCTACCTTGCTGAGAGTTTTTATTAAAAACGGGTGCTGGATTTTGTCAAATGCATTTTCTGCATCAATTGATATGATTAAGTGTTTTTTATCTCTTAATTGGTTTATGTGATGTATCACATTTATTGATTTGCGGATATTGTACCATCCTTGCATCCCTGGGATAAATCCTACTTGGTCATGGTGTATGATCTTTCTGATGTACTGCTGGATCCGATTTGCTAGGATTTTTTTTTTTTTTTTTGAGGATTTTGGCATCTATGTTCATGAGGGATATTGGCCTGTAATTCTCTTTCATTGTGTTGTCTTTGTCTGGTTCTGGTATTAGGGTAATGTTGGCTTCATAGAATGAATTTGGAAGTGTTCCTTCCTCTTGAATTTTTTTGGATAGTCTGAGAAGGATAGGTTTTAGATCTTCCTTGAATGTTTGGTAAAACTCTCGTGAAACCGTCTGGACGCGGACTTTTGTTTGCTGGGAGCTTTTTTATTACTACTTCAATTTCTTCCATAGTGATTGGCCTGTTGAGATTTTTAGATTCTTCCTGATTGAGTTTTGGAATGTTGTATTTTTCTAAGAATATTTCTATTTCCTCCAGGTTGTCCAGTTTATTGGAATAGAGTTGTTCATAGTATTAATAATCCTTTATATTTCTGTGGGGTCTGTTGTTATTTCTCCTCTTTCATTTCTGATTTTTTTTATTAGGGTCCTCTCTCTTTGCTTTTTGGTGAGCCTGGCTAGAGGTTCATCAATCTTGTTTATCCTTTCAAAGAACCAGCTCTTGGTTTTATTGATCTTTTGTATTGCCTTTTTTTTTTTTTTTTTGGCCTCTATGTCATTTATCTCTGCTCTGATCTTTATTATTTCCTTCCTTCTGCTTACACTGGGCTTTTCTTGTTGCTCTTTT